>JAOXNG010000042.1:7681209-7696095 GCA_028566535.1 Scolopax minor
CTTCTCTGGACCTGCTCCAGCATCTCAATGTCTTTTTTGTGGTAAGGGGCCCAAAACTGGACACAGTACTCGAGGTGAGATCTCACCAGTGCCAAGTACAGGGGCACAATGACCTCTCAGGTCCTACTCACCATACTGTTCCTGATGCAGGCCAGGATACCATTGGCCTTCTTGGTCACCTGGACACACTGCTGGCTCATGTTCAGCCTGCTGGTGACCAGATTCCCCAGATCCTTTTCTGCCAGGCAGCTCTACAGCCATTCTTCCCCAAGCCTATAGCGCTGCCTGGGATTGTTGTGACCCAAGTGCAGGACCTGTCACTTGGCCTTATTGAAACTCATCCATTTGGTCCCAGCTCATCCATCCAGCCTGTCCAGATCCCTCTGCAAGATGATGGTTGACACTGGGGGTTACCATCCAGAAAGACTTCAAGTTCAAAGTAAACCTTCAACCCAGGTGAAGAAGTTCTCTCACCTCTTTTACAGTAGCTTTGGGAGATGTGAAGCTCTCAGAGACAGCAAGGGAGATGTAGCAACTCACAGCTTTTATTCTGAAGTGTGCTGCAAACACAGCCACAGACTGGAGGACAAAGGCCAGGAAAAGTAACACATTTCATTCACTCTTAGCTCATGCAAGGACTGTGCCATTCTCATGGCCCTTTTCCCTAACTCAGTGTGCCAGCGGGCTGCAGATCTCAGCTCCAACACCCCACAGGAATGCATGTAGCCAGTGACCACGCAAGCCCTCGCCCAGCTTCACATCCCAACTTGAGGGATCTCACAGGCAGTGACAGCTCATGATGAAATAAAATTTAAATAACAAAACTGTCTCACTTTTTCCCCAAACTGTGAAGCATCTTATGTGTTAAGCTGGAAATGGAACTGAAATCAGTTCTAGGTTTCTCAATTCAAAGTACTTAAACAATAAGATGAGCCCACTATTCACAGCCCTAAAAGAGAGGCAGTAATAATGAGGTTTTACAAACTCACGAGGGTGTCTTATCTGACTTGTGATATTCAAATTTTTCAGTGATATCATTTTTCAAATTCTGCTCTTATTCCAAGGCTTACAATTAGTTACATTATTTAAAAAAAAAAAAAAAACAAAAAAAAAACCTCTAAGGGATTCTCCCCAATTCTTAGGAAGTTTCTGTAGACTTGGCTAACTTGAGCTACTGGGAGAGAAAACATCTGCTCCAAGATTAAAAATTGAGACACAAAAATTGGCAAAGAATTCTTCCTTTAAACCACTGTTCAAGTCTGAATAGCCATCTCATACTATTATACTTTAATGGTCCTTTAAAATCCCATACTCCCTCCTTTCACCCCACTGAAGTTAAACCATAGTTCATAAAAAGAACAAATAAACTCTGGCTTAACATTACATTAGAGTGTCATTTTCTCCCCTTATTGATTTAGACCAGTGTAACTCCATCAACTTAATCTTAGTTATTATCCCTGTTAATCACAAATGCCAGTGGAAGCAGAATAAAGCCCTAGGGTTCTTCATGATTTTTTTTTACTGAGTTTTGCTAATATGACTCAGTTGAATGAGTTTCAGTAAGCCACACAGAGAGTCCAGGCAGCTTCCAGACAAACTGTTCTTGTATTTCTTACAAGAAATTCCTCTGGGATGGATGCAGCCAAATTGTTAGCTGCTGAGACTGGACATACTCATTCTCCCAGGGGAAAATTTACAACCACTGTACATTGGCCCTAGTTTACTCTAGCAATATTTGCTGTAGGCAATGCTACAGAGGTGAATATTTCAGATATTTAGTAGATAGAGGGGAAGCTGCCGAACATTAAACATGGGACAAAGGAATAGAGAGTCAAGGGGTAAAAGAATGATAAAGGACTATTTTTGTCTTGGAAAAGGTCACCCTGAAAGTTGAACTAAAATGAGTAGCCACAGTGCAGAACAGCACTAGGATACTTCAAGAAAGGGTTATTCAGTGCAGTGTCAAACTACGCATATACTTGCTGGGAAGCAAGGTCATACCTCCTATGAGACTTCTTTGGGAAAAACTGATTCATTGTTTTAACGTAAATACTGACATCAAGAGAGATCTAGAAGAATGCTTAGAGCTCATAACAGCCTTCAGGCAGCGCTTCTGAAGTCGACCTATTTCAAGCAAGGACCTTGCCTCCTCCACCAAAAAACTATCAGAAGAACCACACAAGGGCAGACTCCAAGTTAAAAACACCATCTGCACTGATTTTCCTTAAGGTGTATTAGTAAAGAGGGAAAAATATGACAGCAAAGAGAACTTAGATTGCTAATAGTTCAAGCTCATAAAGCATTTTGCACAGAAGACCACTGCAAAATTGTTACCCAAAGCACACAAGAGTATCCCACATATAAAGTACTGTCAAACAAAGGACATTGTCTGCAATTCAAATTGAACAGTAAAAAACTTGAATCCCTATTTTATTGGCCCAGAGACCTTACTGAGACCTGCACAGCAACATATTTCAGTCTTTTAACAAGGGACTGGAATCTGTGGGTCTTCTACTGAGCAATGTTTACTCATGTAAGAGACTCAGTCACATTCAAATTTAATCAGAGTGAGAGCAAATCAAGCAACAAGCCAAATAGGAAAGTCTGCAACTTCTGGTGGAAATAACACATAATGCCCATTTTTGACTGCAGTAGCAATGTAAAGAGTATTTCAAGCTAATTTCATTTGCTCTTCTGAGACTGCAAACCAGAAATACTCTCATAGTTTTTGCACTTTGTCATCATTTGGCTGTTCTTCAAAAATAACAGTAATCCTTTCAAAATAATTAGTTATTGTTCAGAAGAAGCAACTAGATAAACATTTCTTTGTAAATACTTAAAACCCCAAAATTATATAAAATATTTTAGAATAGTTGCTTGCAACATCAAGCCTCTTTCAAAAAATTATTTTGAAAAAACCCTGTTTGCTTATATATATTAAATGTAACATTTTTGTTTAGCATGTTAGTATAACATCTCCAAATTAAACCAATAATGTTGTCAGTCTCTTCATAAACAGAAGGTGGGTAACTGAGTCAGGCTTTCTTCCATAGGGCACCCCTTGGGTAAGGAAGCTGGGAGCCATCAGGTCAGCTCAGTATTTTTAATATTTATTAAATGTGGAATTTAATAGTAAACCATCATTGAGGAGCACCCCATCCAACCATGCTTTTTCTTCAAGGAGGAGTTTAATTCTCAAACCAATTTGTTTTGATTCAGGTGAAATAAACCCAACTCTTCTTTTTTTTAAGGAGTTTCCCTGATGCAATACCTATATCAGATACCATTTTATCAACCTATCACATTATTTCTCAAACTTTTTGCTAGATTAATTGTTGCTGGAAGTATGGATATCAGGCAACTTTGTATTAACTCCTAGATTCCAAGACCACATCTGGAAGGCATCTCACTACACATGGGGTAAAGATGAATCTTTCCAGGCACTTTCTATCCTGAAGGGACCTTCCTATTTTGCAGTTCCTTAGTGGCAGCTCTGGCAGAAATTACGAAAGAATACTGTCAGCTATTCCTGGCTTTGTGACTCCGTATTTGCAGTGTGATCACTCTAAGAATTTAAACTCGTCAGGTAGGACACAACGAAACCTACCTTTAATAGCTGCACTTCTGGGATCTTGTCCATGCTCAGGGGGTACAAACCAGCATCACCAAATCAGCCTCCATCCACATAGGCAGCCTGGGGACCAGGACATGCCTGGGCCCCATCACTGGGCATCCCGTAGGGTTCCAGGAACAAAAGGTCCTATTTACTAAAAGTTTATTCCATTTTTCACTTACTTTGGTTTCCTTTTATTTTTCTTTTTAAAGTTTTTAAAGTTAGCTAATTAGCACCTCTAGCAGTATTACGGTTTAGAAATTTTAAATCTGCTTTAATTAAGCTAAATTGTAAATTGCTTTAAGTTGCATTTTTCCCTTTTTATTTTTTTTTTCCTGAGAGGACCACATCTCTATAAATAATCCTATTACATGTTTCTGGTTTTTTCTCACAGCATTTGTCATAAAACAGTAGCTGAACAAAATGGGCAGAAATGTATTCCCTTTTATATGTGATTTGGCAATTGCCAGCCCTGTAAAATGAAAAAATAAAATTTAAAAAGGATGTTGACCCATGCCCTGGGTTTTGAAGTATGTTGCCCTCCGATCTGCTGAGTGTCCATCCTCAAGCAGAGCCAGGTCTGCCACCAAGCTGTAGATTTCAGAAATTCAGATTTGTCTGGAAATCATATCTGTTTACCAGGAGCTGTGCACAGAACAGGAGAGCCAGAGTTGTGCCACAGACACAACTACATACAAGTCTAGGGTAAAGCAAGGAGATTTCAGATACAAGTCCTTGAAAGCAGAAATATTAATCAAATATCTCTCTCTGATCCTTACAGTTTTGACAAGTGAGCATTTTCCAAAAGACGATTCCATCAAAAATTTACAAACCCAATCTACACCTGACGCTAAAATCTTCAGTTAACTAAGGGTCAGTCAAATATCAGTCTTAAGGCACATTTTACCAAAATGTACAACATCTAGCTTGTATTCTAACAGAATACAGAAGTTTTTCATATTATATATTTTGGTGCAGAATCATAGAACATGGGTTCAGAAGTTCAACACCTATTGACAGGAGAGTAAATTTTACCTTTATGCATGCAGCTACACTATATCAGCCATGATTTAAGTGCAGACATTTGCAGAGGAAATCAAACTGTCTCAGCCTCTGAGAAGGTGATTCATTGACATTTCTTCCATTGCTGAACTCTCACTTTGTGCAGGGCCCCTGGGATCCTTTTGCACTGAGTCCCCTTTTTCCTTTCCTTGGAAAGGGCTCCAACATTCCCATTTAGAGCAGACAGAGATGCATGTTGCTAACATGCACTCTTCACAAGTTTATAACCTCTTCTAGAGACACATCTATTGGAATAACAGTTCTCATCTTTATTGGTGAGAAAACATTAGCTACAAAATTGTGCTTCAAAAGCACTTGAAACTTTGGCCATATGTTTACAACCTTGTTTTTGCAATTCTCTTTAAAGGAGAAAAAAAAAAAGTACAAAAAAGGGATCCGGAAGTTAACAGCTGTTTCAGCTAGAAAGGTATTTCACACACATTGAGAACCTGCTTACACAAAGCTATTATTGTGTTTATATAGACAAAAATCTGGTTTTCTAATTAGCACTGGGAGGCATGTAAAGCAAGTTAGATGCTGCCTGGCCAGTATTCAGAAGACTGCAAGTTTACAGTATTTGTTTAGCACTTTTTCCCTAAGGAAAGACTCTTGAAGAAATGAATCCTACAACATTAAAATAACGACTTGACACATGGTTCATCAAAATGTCTCTACAATGAAATGCTTCTTTTACTGTTCTGCTTTATTAACTCTAACTATGATATATATTATTCCACAAAACTTGCAATAAGTATTAATTAGCTAGTGGACAAAATGCAAAAACCCCCACTCAAAGCAATAAACACTCACTAATCTAATGGCATTCAGTAAAGCAAGACCCATTGAAATTTTAAAGTCATTGTTAAGATGGAGAATAGCTACGGCATATGTCTGCTGACATAAATTCGTTTGCTAATAATTTCCTCATTAAAAATAAACAGATCATTTCCACAGAAGCATCTAGATGCTAGGGGTATTTTAAGAAAGGGTGGAGATAAAGTGCAAGTTGTGTCCTAGTAGCCTGGGTTCACGGATAATAGAGACACAGAGGAATTGCAAGAGTTTAAAACAATCTAGCATCTTTCTTATTTCTCCACTCTGGGGGAATTTACTTCGCTATTCATTTTCTACTCCCTCTGCTAAAGTCCTTTTTTTGCCATGCTACAAATGAATTATCAACAGCTACTTTCCTGGTTTGTTAAGACAATCTCCAGTCCCATTCAGCCAACCCATATCAATTTTCCCTCACAATCATTTCCTTGTTTTATATGATGAGGTTTCTGAACTCTGTTTCAGGAAGATTGTTGAATGGATTCAAACACAACTGAACTGCTCTGTCCCACCAGCACATAAAGATTTCTTGTGAATGTACAGAAGGGCATCCTGGAAAAGATCTTAGCAGCACAACATTCTCATAATAACATCTTGCCAACAGTACCTGTGCTGGTGGGTCTGGACCATTATGAGACCAAAGTCCAAGGAAAAATGTGAAAAAAAGATTACCCAAAACTTCTTCAGATTTCCAGAACAGTCTGGTAAACTCTGACATTATTCACAGCTTGAACTTTTTGTCCAGAGGATGTAGGCACTAATAATAATCCATTTTAAAAAAATAAAGGCTTTAAATTCTGCATTACAGCAGTGAAGGGTTAGGACTTGTCAGGTGTCTCCATTCCTTCCTGCAGCATGAGTTGTGCCACTCTTAGGATTCCATATATAACCAAAAGAGACTCTATAAGAAAAGAGCTTCAACAAGAAGTCAAGAGGAGAAAAATGGGTTCATAAACTCTGATGGATTGAGTTAAAAGAGTTTATCAACAGTGCAGGGATAAAAATGGATGTGGTTCAGGCTATTAAAAAATTGCAGTAGGCACTACTTAATGCTGACATTCAGCAGAGCATTGACTGAGCTAAGACATCACTGTGCTCTGGATGAATTATTAGCTAAAATGCCCAACACAACTGCCATAAACACAAGAAACTGAGACATACCCTTGTCCTGCTCACCCTGGAACACATTTAAGTTTTGAAATTCATCGCCGATGCGCAGCACCTTAACCCTCAGACTCCAAAAGCTGAAATGACACTTGAGGCACTAAGTGTATGAATCAAATTATGAGTATAATGTTTTCAAAGAATATAGTAAATTTGTATATTTTAATGTTAGCTTTTTTAAAAAACAGCAGCATAGCTATAACCCTTTTGTGCCAATAAGTTTCTCTCTCACTCTTCTGTAGCTCTTGCTGATTTGTCCGCATGTTTGTTGTCCTTCCAAGGATGATCCCCTTCACCTTCTCTGTAAATACTTAACTCTTCAGTTCTGCACTCAACAGCACTTCAGGGCACCAGAGTTAACCCCTGAAACACCCAGTGAGCCAACATCTTCAATTTAGCCTAACATTCTGGATCCATTTAACTCTAAGCCAAGTTAGTTAGTGAGACCAAGCCTTCTTAGACCTCCATAGGGCTCACAACATTTTACACCTACTGCAAAGTTACAAGACAGTTCTTAATGTCATGCCGAACTTCTGTAACAACATTCCATGTTCCTCACTGCAGTGAGCTTCCTGCACAGGAGAGAAACTGGATCAGAAGCGCTTGAGACATATCAAAAGTACGTGGAAAGAAGTGCTCATTGTCCATCTACATACCAGGTGTCAATTATGTAGAATTTAGAAAATTAAGACTTTTAAAACACACCCACACACTCATCTTTCATGACCAGAAGCAGAATATAATACAATTGAATTGGAGAAAGTGTTTATTAGCTAAAAGTGATAGTGCAAGTGCATGGATTCTCTTTGGGTTTAGGTTGAGGAAATTCAGTTCAATAACAAGGTGCAGCTTTACATCAAGTACCTCAACAGTGAGAATATTGTATTCTCTGGTATCATTTAATAATTTAAAATACCTTCAGATTAAGACTTATACATTGTAACCATTTCTTGCAGGGTTATTAAATGGATTACCAAAGGCAACATTACAGTGCTAAACTGAATTATAGCATAGAAATGTAGATGTGGTAAAGCCTTGAGAAGTAAAATGGATTAACAATCTCATAGAAGCTGCAGAAAATGAAAGAAGGTGACATAAATGTAAAAGAAAGTTAATTTGGAAAATTTACATTTGGGGGGTCTTTTTAAAAAATTTACTCAAAATAATCCCAACAAAACACATTCAAAATTACCACCTAGCCCACATCTGCAGTGCACATGGAAGAGACTGAAAACAGGAAAAAATAAAACAGCATCCTCTCCTCAGGGAAAAACATAGCTGTGCCCCACACTGAGAGCAAGTCTCGGCCAGCAAATTATTCTTCACTCAGTGCCACTGCCCTCCTCGGGTAGAGCTACTCACAACCATCTTAACAAGGCAAGTCCTCCATCTTCCACATGCCAGATGGCAATGAGTGCACACACGTTTTTCTCCACAAGTTCAGAGCTTGACTTTGAAGGAATAAAAGCAGCTTTATTTTAAATAATGACTAGATAAAATCCCATTTCTGTCTTGGTGCCATCACCCAGCCATGCAATGGGCTGAGCCTCCCGGCGTGCGGATGCTGCTTCCCGGGTGAAGCAGCAGCTCCATCGGTCCGCAGCACAATGGGATGTGGACCCAGGGCACCAACAGGCACAGGAGGGAATGAAAATGGAGAGCTGCATCACAGCATTGCTATCACGAGTGCCCTCTCCTTACTTTTCATTTTGTCCAATTTTCTTTCCTGTGGTTTATAACTTAACATTTTAAATTGCACCAGGCTCAGAAGTGGCGTGTGCCTTGTCCGGCTCTATGCTCTTTCCCCCCCCCCCCCCTTACAAAAGACAACACTAATTATGGCAGAGATTAGATTTTATATACTGAACTACTGAGTTTTTTCAGGGAACTTTGTGTATTGTTATTATTTTTACACATTAATCTGAAAAGAAGATGGCTATGATTTTTGCTTCTTGTTTTTAATAGATATTACCTGTCTTAAGATAGTTCTGAATGACACAATCACATATATGCATTTGCATGCTGTCACCACAGGTTACTCATCCCTGAGACCTTCTGCTGCCTGTGTCCATCATTTCTTGTCCACAGGCTCCAGAGGAGACCATAGAACCTTTCATCCAGCATATAAATGTACAACAGTCAGACTGGACACAAAGCTCTGGGCATCTGTCCTGATGTCAGGTTGTGGGGTTTTATTCCACAAGAGAAAATTCATTCTTCTCTAGCAAATTACATGGTAATGACAATAAATGCAGGAGCCATCTGGAACTGGGAGATGTTTTTCTCAGGAGGATTTTTAAACTACCTTGGAACAGCACTTGTTGTTACAGTCTTAAGTTTTACGTTACCTGCCTTCTAAAATATGAACAGAAATCAGTAATGTTAAAGAATCTTGCTAAATATCAAAGGAACTGTCATCAAAAGACAAAAACTGTAAGTCTTGCTCCCTTTAAGTCCTGTAAGAAAAGAGGCTAACATCTAGCTTTGAGAAAAAAAGGATTTCAAGCTTCAAGACAGCATCCTTGCATGGGACAGATACAAGTAGAAACATTTTAATAGGTACCTCACCTGGTGCCTTAATGTCCTTTACAATTTAATTTCGTGATGTTACTTTCAACATACATGAGGACACCACGACATAAGAGAATGCAGTGACAAAGCAACAGAGAAGTTTTGTTAGACTCTTCTGAGATTGTTTCAGACCCACCTCTGAAGCAGAGCACCCTGAGACACACTGTTAATGGAGCCAACATGATGAGTGTCCATCCATGCACCCTGTGGGATGCATGGGGAGCCAGGACTAACTAAAGTCATTTGGGAGCACATGGGACAAGAATAATGTCTTTCCATTAAGGAATTAAGGATGCTATGATTCATTCAGCTTGCTTTTAACAAGAGTTGAACTGGGCCCTTGGTGAAGAAGAGACAGTGTATGAATATGAAATAACCTGCAAAAGCCAAATAAGAGACGGGCTCTGAAGGTGCTCTAATCTGCACCTTAAGTTGGATTTCTAGCACTTTGTGTCTAAGGAGCTGTAAAACATCTCTGTCTTCTCACAGACTGATTTGCCTTATACTCACTTTGCACTTTGGAATACAAGTTGTCCTGTGGCTCTGTACCTAAATGCCAAAATATCTATGCATTTCTGCTCAAGACAGAGCATTTCTTCAATCTACCCCAGCTTCTAACAATAAACATTTTTGAGCTATTTCACTGGTAGTTTTTCAAAAACTCATCTATAGCTTTAAATCTTTTCTTAAGATTAATTTTGCAGTCTTTCTGTTAAGATTTTGAGTGAACTATTAATCATAAAATGATGAGACTCTCAACCGATTGCTGGGTTTATGGTTCTAGACGTTATTAATCAAGTATCACTTTACTGCATTCTTTATAAAATACCCTTTTTATTTTTAAAAATACTTCACATCTAGCTCATTACATTCCCAATTGCTTTTGTACTTAATACAAAACTAAAAGAAAGATATTCACAAGCAAAATAATTTGCAATTTTTAGTACAAATGTAGGTTTTAAAGGGGAAAGATTTTTAAAGGTAGTAGATGGAGATTTAACAACAAAAGGGCAGAAATTCAAAACAGAACATATTTTTTTCACTTGCTAATAGTTTCCATGGCATCTCTGTTTGTCTTGCATGGCACTGCAGCATAAACATGCCAGCACTGAGAAATATTAAGCACAAGCAAAGATCTCTCATGAACCTCAACCTATTTCAAGGCACAATAACTTTCTTTGGTCCCCTGTGAATAGCATCAGCAATGTGCCACATTCCTTGCACTGCATGCAACCTGGAAGCCACAAAAAAGTCTTAAGAAAACAGCCTAAAGGAGGCAAGACCAAGGGGCTGAGAAAGTAACACCCAATCTGAATTCCAATCCAATATCCTCAGCTCATGTGCATTGTTATAGAATGGTTAGAGTTGGAAGGGACCTTAAAGATCATCTTTAAGGTCATCATGTCCCACTAGGCTAAGTTGCTCAAAGCCCCATCCAGCCTGACTTTGAACACCTCCAGGGGTGGGCAGCCACAGCTTCTCTGGGCAACTGTTCTAGTGTCTCACCACCCTCAGAGTAAAGTCCTCATGTTTGTCCAGACAAACCTTATTTTTATTGTTGTTATTTGTGGGTTCCTTTTACATGGGCACCGCCTACATCTTTCTTTTGTATCCTCCCTGCCTCTTTTATATCTCCTCTTTTGCTTGCTACTGAATGCTTGCTGGGTTACTGCTGTGCTGCTTCCATTCCTCCTCAGCCCAATATGTGACCTCTGAAGTAGGTGGCCCTGGGAAAAGACTTTATCCGTGCTTTCTAGCTGCTTTATTTTTGTTTAAAGCAGATTATAACTGGCCTTGAGGGACAAGACTTGGTTTTACTAATTGTTTGATTTTAAGCATTTTACTACCAAAACTGGCTTATTTTTGGTTTCAAGGATTTCTTTATTCCTATTTTTACAATGTGTTTGGAATACACATTGTAAACACATAATTCTTAGGTACTGGCATCATTCTGTTTCTGGTGTGATTTCAGTGGAATTACTTCTGTGTAGTTTTGAGAATACATGGCTACATCCTGTCTCTGAGACCATTTTTAGAAGTTTCTTCAATCTAACCTGGAATTACCGCATTGTTGAAAATCAAATTGATCTTGCTGATTCTTTTATTTATTTTTTTCTTTTCTTTGTGTATATTGTGCCCAATTCTGATTTTTGGGAAACTGGTGCAAGACTTTATTTATTGCAATGTAAGAGCGATAGGATCTTCTTTAACTTTGGGTTTTTTTTTTGTTTTCCCTCTTCCATTTTCTCAGAGCTACGTTCAAGTCACCTTCTGGACTTCAAACACAATGCTGGTGCAATTTGCTTGCAGTGAACAAAATGTGGATGTTGAGATTTCATTCTATAGCATAGCTTAATTATTTCTTTTTTTTTTTTTTCTCTCATTTCTTTCTGTAGGTGGAAAATGTTCGGTTACTTGATCGTTTATCTTCAAGAAAAGCTGCACTGGGAACTTTGTATTTAACAGCTACCCATGTCATATTTGTGGAGAATGGTTCTGAAGCTCGTAAAGAAACCTGGGTATTAATTATTATTTTTTTTTTTTTAGTTAGCTGTGTGTGGCATTTTACTGATGGCAATTTTATTGATGGCAATTTGGTGCATATGGATGCTTTTATAACTTCAGAGCGTGTGAAATTCCAGCCTGGCAATTTTTGAAAATTGTCAATGGATTCTGGATATTACAATACAATAAGGGGAGCAGAAGGACCTTCACCATACGAATACCAGATGTGATTCACTGCCCCTGTAACCTACAGTGTCGTTCCTAACATATAGGACAGATTGAGGAGAAATGCTTCAAATGTGAATTATTACCTTGACTCAGCCAGCTCCTGCGTCTCTCTCTGACTGCTTGTGCTGGATTAGTGATTTTGGATTTTTAGTTGGTTTTGATTTGTGGGTTTTCTTCTTTGGTTGTTTTTTTTCCTGGTGGACTATTTTGAGTTATCTATTTTGATGGGTCTGTTGCCTCCGTGTGTGTATATACATAGGTACAGATATAACTCTGGTTTCATACGATGTCAGAGTCTTTTATGTAGCTTAATTATGAACCCTTTGTCCATTTTTGTACTAATTATTAATTCTATCCTCTTCTGGTTCCACTATTCCCCTCGTCATTCTTACTGTAATGTTTTGCCCTGCCTGATGCAGTGTCAGGACTACCATTCTGCCAATGAGGAGCCCCAACATTTTAGCCTTATCTAATTGATGCTCACTCTTTTAACTGTACAGACAGATGAAAAGAGCTCTTTTTCTGGTAATTGTCAGCTCACAGTAATCAAACAAACACAAAGCTTTAGATAGCATGACCAGGCTAATGTTTGATCAGCTGAAACAATCCAAGAGCTACTCTCTCTGTAGGTGATATATGAAGTGCTGCTTGAGCCTGAGCCTGGAGATAGGAACAAAACTACAAAAGGATTGTGGGTATTTTGTGATACCTGGCATATCATTATGAATAATTATTTCCCTTCATAAGCATTTGAATCATTTGGCATAACTGTTTTCAATTCCCACACAGGTTCTTCACAGCCAGATTTCCTCCATTGAGAAGCAGGCCACCACTGCCACTGGGTGCCCATTGCTGATCCGCTGCAAGAACTTCCAGGTCATTCAGCTGGTCATCCCTCAGGAACGAGACTGCCATGACATCTACATATCTCTGATACGTCTAGCACGACCAGGTATGAGAAGGAAACTGGCACAGAATCCCATCCTCACGCTGAAGAGGGAGAATATAATGGAAGGAGTGCAGCTGGGCACCTTTGCAGTTTGCAGGTTAAGAAAAAAGGCTTTGTTAGAGATGGGTTACGAGAGAAAAGGTCTCGGAGTAGATGAGAATATTAAAATAATCACTCGTGGACCAATGAAGAAGGCACATCGTAACAAGTAGCTCATTCCATAAAGTATGTCATAAACTTTTGGTGAAAATGATACTCTAGTCTATTGTTGACCATAGAATACATTATAATGCTATTTCATGTCTAACTGTTTTTTACTGTTTGCCCTGTGTGAATTTAGGAAAATACTGTCAAGTCTCTAAATCCAAGGAATTTTCACGTTTCTGCTGTGAGAAAAACTTTATGATTTATTTAGTGGCCATGTCAGTGTCTGGATTTTCCCTTACTGTGCTTTGCATAAATTTCTTAAAATCAGTGAAAGCTGTTATAGCAAGTAGCAACAAGTACAGCCAGTTCACTGGACTGCCTGTGCCTATTATTACCTAGGGTTTGAGTGTGCCCATTTTGAATTTCTGAATTCAGATCAAGTTCCTTTTGAAACTTTTCCTCGTTTCAATTCAAATCTGTATGTTGCAAAGAAGTCCAACAAATGATCCTCTGCATTACAGCTGCTCTCCTAAGAACCAGCAAGCAAGGCTTCTGGATTCTTTGTTTTAAATGATAACTGTAGAGCCTCCATCCTGTACTATTATTTTAATAGTATGCAAAGAAAATGTTCACAAAACTGACAACATTGGCTTTTATTTGTATATTGCTAGGAGAACAGCAATTTTGTCAGCTGTGTAGAGGGGGTAAAAAAATTGCAGAGTCAGCCAGCACAACCACTGAACTTTATAAAGTACTTTCTATAATTAGGATAGTAGTAGCAGTAGTAGTAATACGCAGCTGCAGCAGATGTAACTCGATAGGCCAGGTGATGCAAGATGGAAGTAATTGGAGAAATTTAAAAACACTGAGACAAATTCAGTCAGTGGTTCTGCTGATATAAATCTGGATTAATTCCACGGGCCTCAGTAGCAATGATGTGCCCGTGCCTGCTGGAAGGAATGTGATTCTGTAACATTCTCTTTCCCTGGAGCCAGGAGGTGGTGTGTGTACTGTGCTCACCAGAACAGCACACTTCCATATGGAGGTACCTAACAGTGAAGAGAAGGCAAGCTGTGGATGCTGAATACAAGCTCAGTGCCAGGCTGCAATGGGTGAGAAGGTTCAAATGAAGAAGATGCAATAAGAGTAACATACAATTAGCTCTTTGTGTAATTCAGCTGCACGGTAGTTATCCTTCTCCAGCAAAATATCTGATCTTCATGTAGAGGCAGGATGAAGCCTTGCTTACTTAAAATTAGAAGGCCCCAATAGCAAGTTGAGCCATATGCACCCTGATAGTACTCTGCTGTGTCTTTTTCTCTGGACACAAAGCTGTACTTCCCTAAGGTAATACAGTTACTCACAATTCTAAGGTACCCTTTACTCCATCAGGAGAAAATTTGCCTCATTCAGGCCCTAGTTTTCATTCTCTGCCTGTTTGTTTAATTCTACCATAGCTGAACCTGAATGAAGCCTATCTTGAACACTGGTTTGAATATTCTTTGTTATCTGTTGTCCTAGTTACACTAAAGGAGCAAATTTGTGTTTGATTTTATTCTTGCCAGCTGTTAATAGCACTTTAATAAGGTCAGCCTGTCAGATGAATTTGGCCTTTTTGCTTAATTAAGCCATTTTGTGGAACAAGCTCAGTACAACAGTTTTTAGAGGTGTGTGGTGGGTTGAGGACACCAGGTTCCCACAAAAGCTGCTCTGTCACTCCCCTTCTCAGCTGGACAGGGGGGAGACTCAGATTTCTTCATCAAAGAAGAAATATGCAATCAATATGCAGAGCAGCCATTAAGACCTGGTTTTGGTG
>JAOXNG010000042.1:7696195-7708463 GCA_028566535.1 Scolopax minor
GTATTTTTCTTACAAGTAAAGAAAACAGCCCACTTTATTTACAGGGTAAATCATTTTGACTGATCTTGCAGGGGTTTGCTCATAGCAAACTGACAGTTTCCCCCTGTTGCACAGTAAATGGCTGACGGGGAAAATGTTTTCCTTCCCACCATGTAGAAACAACCAGCCAGAAGGGAGGAGGGGTCGGGGACTTCATTTTTCTAATACTCCATTAATGTTCTCCTAGCTGACAATCACTGCAAAGGCCTGAACTCACCACTCCAGGCAGCTCAAGCAAGAAACTTGAATCTCTACAGGGATTCTTAGCTAAGTACATCGACTCAAGTTAGAACTTTTGGTCTTAAAGGGTAAGGTAACTATTAAAATTATTTCTGAGTAAGTGCCATTACTCTAGGAAACAACAACAAACAAAAAAAAAAAACAACCCAAAGTTTCTCCTTTTTTCAACTGTTTAAATCCTTGCCCTCAAAAAAAGATTACATCTTTGTCACCTAAAATGACAGGACAGCAGGGGTAAGAACTTTTTAAGTTGTAGTATTCCCGGCGGATTCATTAATTTTTTCTTTTTACATGCATTTTTTCCCCCATGACAATCCACTGATCCATCTGCTGTCACATTTGTTGTTTGGTTTGGGTTTTTTTAATGTACAGCCTAAATACACAACTAAATCTGGATCCAGTGTAAATTGCTGTTTTCTTTGCAGCTCAGGGCCCCATCTTTCATCTATGGAAAAATCGGTGAGATCTTAGGACACCACCTTCAAAAAGTCAGCCCACTTCACCAGCTCTGATCCAAGTTATAGCAGTAGCTCCACTGGCTTTTTAAATCCAGACAGCTCTCCAAGAACATTTTCCCCTGTGCCACCTCATAAAACAAAACACAAAAGTTACAAAGAATGAAAACCTGTAGGGAGATACAGACTTCTGGCCATGCCAGGTGAGAAACAGGAGAGATGCTGAGGAAGTATGGAAGCACTGAAGGTGTGCTCATCAAAATTGGGAAGGACGGGATGAGTTAGGCAGGTCAGAGCAGTGCTTGGGTGGGTTTGCTCTGGGATGAAAAGAGAACATTTCTCCAGCTACAACTGCACCATAGCATCGGCATAAGCCACTCCACATGGACTTTGTTAGTGACTCTAGTCAGCTAAATTGGGATGAACTGCAAGTGCAAAAGTCAGTCTTGCCGATTTCAACAGTGATTGCAAGAGGATGCAAGTACGCGCTTAAGTGTTTTCCACAATAGCAAGCTAAATAAACCATCTAAGATGCTGGTTGTCACACAAATAACATGGAGAAATCCAACAAGACTTTTAGATGCCCTAACACACGGTCACAAAAAGAGCAAGAGTGGAATTGTGTAATCTTAGCACAGCAGGTTAAGAAGTGTGCATGTTCCACATCCCCAATAATATCTTATTTAGGAGCAACATCAATCAAGGCTAGACCTCAGGCAAAATCCATGTAATTGCAATGATTTATACCTTTTGACACTCAGGTCTGCTGACACTGGAAAGACAATGTGCATCGGAGCTTGCTGCAAATATCCACCAACACATTTTTCTGCTTTTTTTGGGGGGGTGTGTGTGTTAGAAATATGAAAACATATGTTCTGATTTATAAACTGCAGGTCAAACATGCAGGTGTTAATGGCTTTTTCCCTGAGATTTTCAACTCCAGCCAGACCCGTGTATGAACGACCAATTAAAAAATAGAAAATAGCACAGCATAATGGTGTTCCCATCATCTCATAGTAACAAAATAGCACAGCAAAATTAGAAACACAGACCTTTCCACCAGGACTCAACCTCCAGGTAAAAAAACAACTTTGGATCTTGCTTGAATCCAACAAATGCTTCTGCTTTGACCTTAAATGGAGTGATTTACAGTAATAATAAATATTTTAAGGACCTTTCCAATTTAAAACGGCTGAAAGTTGAAAGTTTTCACTAGTATAGTTAGTTGAATGATTAAAAGTAACTATAACTCTGCTGGTACTAATGAAGGCTGCATAAAGGTTCAGATTGCCTAATAGGTACATTTTTCCTTGTTGGTATTTCTCCATCATTGTTCTGGTAGTCCCTTTGGGTCCCATCTGCACAGGTAAATTTATGATCTTGAGGATTATCCTGTAATAGGGGCCCTATCTACATTGGGCTAGAAACCCAGGCAGGTAAATACAAGCATATCATAGGTTCTGGTGTGGCTCAGCTGTCCCCGTGACCCAGTGAAGAGCCACCCAATGAAGGTGTAGGTTAAGACTTCACCTGTGCTTGCTCTGCCAGTCTACATGACACTAGAAGATCTGATTTTCAGGGCCAGGACTCTGATTTTCATCTGTAGTCCCATGAAACACAGCAAAACACAGCCAGAGAAAGACCAAATGGACAGCCCAAGCACTCCATTCTTAGGTGAAGCTAGTTTTGAGGGATTGAGCTGCTCTCTAGAGTGTTTTGGTTTGCTGCCTGAAGAGAAAACCCAAGCTATTCCAACCGAGATGACACAGCAAAGTGCTTATGTGAGTAAAATCCTGGGTTTCAGACCTTCATGTCCAGTCTTCTGCACTTAACATTCTGCATGGGAAGGTCCAGCATCCCTGAGGTTGCATGTCAATCTGTGTCTGCTTCAGATCAATGCTGCCCTGACATGCTGTGATCAATGCTACCCACAACACATCAGAAGACAATACTTGCAGAGGTGCAAAGGAACCATAGAAGCACAGATGTGTTTGCTGAAAAGGGCACCTGGAGATTGCCCAGCAGGGTAATATCTAATCTAAATCTTTCAGGAGGTCCCCCAGGATATTCGTAAAAGCTTCTTCTGCTTTTCCTTGTCCACGAGGTTACTTTTCATCACCAACACTAACTGCTCTTCTTGGTATCTGTCCCTTCTCAGATGGGCCCAGTGCATCTTTTGACTGCCAACAACCTTTATAGCTGCTGTGTCAATAGACCCAAAAACCACACATGCTGCATTTGCAAAGGCAATATCTTTTCTGTGAATGTGAAAAACACCCATGCATATCAAACTGCTTTTTTGTGGTTAGTAAATTGAAGGGAAAAACAAACTTTGGTTGAAAATGTAGTTTCCCTCCCCTTCTCCCACTCGACAGGTGAGATGTATTCCTGCCAAGTTATACACACTACACCTCAAGGAGACAGTGTTGAGTATGTCAGAAAGTTATGAAGCTGTATTTACTGTGATCACTGATAAATGAATTAAGACTCTTTTAAAAGTGATGGAAATGGCCTATTTATAGTTGAGAGCGTATTTACAAGCCTCAGAGGGAAATTGCAATTACATTTTCAGTTTAAAAATGTCATTGTCTCCCCTGACCTTTTGTTGCTTTCTCATGCCCTTCAAAGCAAAATGAATTCATGAGAAGTGCCAGATAGAAAACTTTAGCAGTTATGTTGTCAATTTGCAGAGCAGAGGGTCTGGCAGCACAAGGCTTGCCAACAGAGAGACCATCTCTGTGAATGCTGCTTTAACTTTTAATAGTCATTACAACTGATGCAACGCTGATGGATTTGGTAAATACACCAAACTGTCCTATCAGGTCAGTCTGGGATTTGTAAGCTGTACAAGCCTGCCTGAGCCAGATGGGTGGAGATAAGGTGTAGGGACCCTACAGCTGCATGGCCGCTCAGCCTCACAACCCAGCACTCTTCCTCTGGAGGTGCTCTGGGGTCAAGTTAGTCATTTTTGGACCAGCATTTATCTGCCATGAAAATCTATCCTTGCTTGCCTAGTAAGAGCTCTACTATTCTACAGTAGTGCACTACAGCTGTAACTACGCTCCCTGCTTTCCCAGTGATGCTAATGTAAAAAGCCTGTGTTTCTCTATGAACTCCCCCTTCTCATTTCCATGGTCTAAGCAAAGGGCAGCAGGTTTATAATCAATCACTGCACACACAGGAACACAGCACTCCCTCCCACTGCTCTCCAAAGACCACATGGGGAAAGGTAGAGCAGAAATAGGGACCAGCCATCCAACCCAGCCTCTCCAGCAAGCAATCATAGGGGAGATGCTCACACCTGTAAGGTGCTCGAGACCTCAGATTTATAGAAGAGCTTCCTGTCAAAGTGGCTGATGCTACCTCAACCAAAGAGAAGTTCATCTTTTGGCTTAAAAGCTCAGCATCACCCTCATTTCTCCTCTTTTTCTACCCTGTCCTGCTCGCTCATTTATTTTTTTATTTGCAACATTTTCAGTAAAACTGTGATTCAGGAAGCACAGTTGGATATACACTTCCTCAGCTCTCTGGGAAGCCCCCGAAGCAGCTGTGTGCCAATGAGGCATAATCAAGCCCAGTTTGATTATCATATTTTCAATAAATCACTAGAGGTTCCTTTAAGTATGTTTTCAGAGGACTTACTGTTTGCTATTAGTTAATTCACTTCCTAAAAAAAACCAAACCAACTTTAAGTATTGCACAGTTAAAAAATCAGCAGCAGTTCAGAAGCTGCTGGCATGGGTAGGGTATTGCTCCCTGTGGGCAGAAATTAAGGGACTTCTAATGCAAGCTAAAGGCTGGTTTAGCCTCTCTGTAACCCAGTTCAGATCTGCATTGTGTCCTCAAACAAGTGTGTGTAGATTAGTTAGACAGGCATTTACACACATTAGCTAACTCGGGTTCATGTGAAATCAATTCACTCAAATTAAAACAAGGACCCAACCTCTCCAGCACAGATATGACCACCTCTGGGGTCTGCTCCACCACTCTTCTGCCCCTTGCCCTCTGATTTACACTTGTAAATTATGAGCATAAACAAAAAAGATCATCAAATAAAATAAATGCAAAGAAACAAGGAATAGTCTTAGGGGGACAAATTATTCTCTCATTTACATCAAGGTAATCCCAGAGTAACTCATTCAACTTCATCCAAATTAAGCTGTACTTATCCTACAGTAAGCAAGAATTCAACTGACTTTTTATTGCTTTAAGTTCATCCCCCAAGCCCATTGCACTGAAATCACTGCAATGGTGCCCTCCAGAGCACCTGGATGCTTGCAGGCTTGAGTTAATTGTATGCAGATTTCTTTTAAACAGTGTCTTTCAGAGGTTTCTTTATGATGAAACACTCCGTTAAAAGGTTTAACCATGCTACTAGCATGAATGCCTGCTCACTCTCAGGAGCTGGCTGCACAGAAAACAATGAAAACATCCCCCGCACACCCCTGATGCAAACTGTGAGAGTCAGGCCATATATGCTTTCCTGCTCCTTTACAAAAAGCAGCTCAGCTTCCAGATCAGCACTTTTAATATAGCTCAAATTAGTTTAGCTATAGCTCAAAAAACACTTTGCTGTTTCAGGCTGTTAACCACAATGTCTTATAAAATGAAGCATGTTTACTGTCGGTTTGGAAAAGTCATTCCTCCTTTATGAATTTGGCAATGAAGGATTCAAAAGATACCAGTGTGGGATTGTTACCGTGCACAAGCCAAAGCTGTCAGGCTTCATTACTTCCAAGACAAAAATTACAGAATAATGTATTAAATGCCTGAATAGAAACACGTAAAGTGCCCCGCTGCTATCCCGTGGTAATGGGATGACACCAGCCGCCGCTGCCTTGTACTGCACAGCCTGTGCTCCCTGTGCTGCCGTACTGGAGCTGATAACCCAGCATCCCAAAGTAAGGGTGCTCAACTCTCAAAGCAGCCCCCATAACATGCTGCTAGTGCTAAGAGGGGGCTACATCTTCCTGCATGGTGGGAAACCAGCAAACTTCTTCTGAGGTCAAAATAAGATTTTTTCAGTCCTCTTAATATATAAATGCATGGGTTGGGTTTTTTTTTTTAAAAAAAAAGAAAGAAATACACCTTCTTCTGCTCCGGTGAGGGGAGAAAACCCCACTTTCAAAAGGTTTTCATCAGGATGCTGCAGCCAAAATTTGACTTTTTAGAAATTATGTTAGTCAACACTGATCCCTGTTGCAGCTTTGTGACTGTGTCATTCTTTGAGGGCTGGGGGGAGGGAGGGAAGAGTAATCCCCCCACCTCTCTTCTAGAACAGGCGAGTTGTTGGGTGGTATGTGCAATGAGCGGGTGGTAAATCTGGTGAAGTAGCCACACTCCATTATTTCTCCCCTCCTAACTGCAGCCCTGAATGTACTCTACAGCACATTAGAATTCATAGAGACAAACATCCCTAAACACCCCTCCTAGACATTCCCCAACCTCGAGCCCCACAATTTCCTCAGGCTAATCAGTGCCCTCTCAGGTGGGATCCACACTGGAGCCTGCTACTGTTCCTTTCCACTCGCTCCCAGCCTTACTGTTCTTCATCCTCTCCTTCCCCCACTGCATCTCCTCCCTACCTTTTATCCTCCTACACTATCTCCTGAGATCTTTCGCCATTTGAACAGAAAACTGTTGGCAGAGCAGCTCAGCCACCAGCCCAGCTCTCTCTGAGACAATAACAACCTTGTTAAGGGCTAAAGGATGGATTTGGGTTCTGATTTGTACACCTCAGCAAATATATATATACCTGTTTACAGCCCGACTTAGAATTGTGCTTTCCAGTTTCCTCTAAACAGCTTTTTTTTTCCAAAAATAAGCAGCCAGGGAGAAGTTTACCCGCAGGCAGAACGCTTGCATGAGGCCCATTCACTTAAGCTCAACTTAAGCCTTACTTTGATGGTTTAACAGGAATTTACATGGTACACACGACTTGCTCGAGTTCCCGACACAGGGAAGATTTCACCCTCTTTGCACTTCAAAGTCTGAGCTTTCCCAACCAGCTTTTCAGAGTGTGCATCCCATTGTGCTCTTAACACATTTCATCCTTTTCAAATTACAGCGTGGTATCTCGCCGAGCTATAATAGCGTCAGCCCATGACCAGCAGGGATCAGTGAGCCAAGTGGAAACACAGGGTAGCTTCAAGCACCAACATCAAGCAGACATTCCACACCGCTCTCGGCAGCATCGCACGGCACCGTGCAAACAGCCTCCAGTTGTGAGTTCCTGCTGCAGAGCTGCACCTTCAAAATATCAACCGTTTTGAAGAAAGAGAGAGGGGAAAACTTTTCAAGGTTGACTTCTTGCTCTCACTGCGGGCAAAAGAAGCAGCTGCATATACTGCTCAGTTCATGCAAACAAGAGCTTTTACCACATCCTCCATCTTCCCACGTTGAAAGGCAAGATTATTGAAAAAGGCCTTTCGGCACCAGAACCTAAACTAGAACTGCTATTTCAAGAAGGGCTTTAAGTTAGCTGTGAGAAGAAGAGTGTGGCACTGACACAGCCCCAAAGAGAAGATCACGTACCTCCTGAAGCGCAGAAGTGCACAGGATGCTAAAACAAACAAATCCAAACTCTTATAATTAAGGTATTTAAATCTACAGCATACCAACCATCAAGGAGTTTGTACTTTCTCTTTCATGTCTCTTAATTAAAAATTTGTCAGAAACTTAGGGCTGGTTTTTAGAAGTGCCCAGCACTCCCTATCTCCTGTTGTGAATCTTAATGACCAGCTTTTCAAAAGGGTTTTGAACAACAAGTTTTCTTTAAAGAAAGAGGTTTATTTTGTGTGCAGTTCCACAAAGCACACATGGGTCTCACACCAACAGACTTCACAACACCCATCTTGGACCTTGAGCTCCATGAGCAAACTTTGGTTCTTATAAAAGCCAATGTATGGAGTAGAGGTCTCTGAAAAATATACCTGGGAGATGCTGCAGACAACTCCTATCCCTGCCTAGGACTGAGGAACTGTATTCTGGCATGGCTGCTCCAGTTCTGTCCCCTGTTCTGAGGCTTAAAAAAAAAAAAAAAAAAAAAATTAAAAACCAACTCGCCTTCTAAAAAACAGAGAGGCCTGAAGATTGTCATGAATTAGCCCAGTAGACCTGGAAAAACTCTAAATACCCTGAATCTCCTTCCTGGGTAACATTTTGAACTATTTTGCTGCAGTTGTTTCATTAATCTCAAATCTTCCTTAGATGAAAATTACAGTTTAGTGGTTGTTGCAGGCTTTTTATCTCATCTATCTGTGGAAATAAGCAATTGCCACCACACAGGTGTTTTGGGCAGAAACCCAACTAAGGCAGGAAAAATTTGGAAAGGCAGAAAAAAGGCTGGATAGAAAGAATTAGATGTTGGTTGAGTTTTTTAAAAAGAGGGAAAGGAACAACAATAAAGTGTGTAGAAAAAAAAAAAAATGAAGGAAAATCAGGAGCAAGATAAAAAAGGCAATTACTTGAAAAAGCCAGAACATCAGATGGACCCAGCTCTCACTAGTCAGACATTCCTGAACACAAAATCTCCACATCTATCTGAAACAAGCAAACATATTTGGATCTTTTTAGTGATCTCCCGTAAGAAAAATCATTGGCCACCTCTTAGCACTCTTTTCTTTTGGCTTCCCTGGCACTGGTCATGGACCATTTCACACCATTCAGCCCCAGACAGGACTACTGGCTCTAATTTCCCATCACAGACATCAAAGAGGCCTTCTATAGGCCCTCTGCATAAAATGATGTCCCACAGAGTAGGAGAAACACAACCTTACCTGACTCTCAGAGTTTTGACCTGCTTGTAATAATTTATTTTTGCACACACATGTGTAAATAAGTAGCTGTTGAACCTACAGCAGAGATAGCTACCCCTTCCTGGGATCTTGTTCTGTCAGTGAAACAATGAATGGCTTTCCCCACATCCGAGTGCTGGTGACATATAAGCACTTTGTCCTCTTTAAGCAATATTTTATTCTATTTCTCACATGTGCACTCTACTGATGCAGTTTGCAATTATTTGCTTGGATAGCATTACATACCTCTAATATATTTTTCAAGTTGAATATTAAGAGACAAAACATCCTATCTTCCAGAGGAGTAAAGAGTTGCCCAGTGTGTTGGTAGCTTTTTTCAGCAATACAGATCAAGTGACAGGGTTGGGCAGAGGGATGTTGGCTTGGATTTTTCTCCTTCTAGAACAGTTACAGACAATCAAAACCAAAAAAAGTCAAGTAGCTCATGGCATGAATCAATCTTAATTGCTTTCTACATTTTATAAAAGCAAGAAAAAAAAGCCTTGACCCTACCAAGCAAAACTGGCAGGAAAATATAACTTCTCCTTAGAGCAATTTGACCTTCAAGCACTCCCCTTCTAGTAACTTTCTCTAATCCCAGACAGATACACTTATCAATCATAGTGGGTGAAAGAAAATGAATCTGTCAGAACAGTGACATTGCTAAAATTATAGCCAGCAGTGTCATTTGTTAATTTGCCCAGTGCCCCTCATTTTCAGTTTTTGAGGTTTTATCAAATGTATATTTCATCCAAGAGACAAAGTACTTAACCCTTGCCCAAAACCCTCTGTTTTTCTAATAAAGACTTAATCTGGAATTTGTTCTTGCTCAGGAGCCTGGGACTCCTCTCTCAGAGGCTTCCAGGGGACTCTTGCCTGGGCCAAGATCTTCACTGACTTCAATTTACCTTTCCATAAAACAAGGCAAATATCTCATTCTGAGGAAGTTGTGCCACTTCAGCTATCATAATTGCAGAAAAGCATCATACAAGCTGAAGGAATCCTTTCTAAACATTTTTTTTAAGTGGTCCCCCTTTACCTGTGCTATTTAGGTCCTTTTAAGTAACATTTTCATTGAATTTAAAATTAACAAACAGTAAATAAAAAGAACAGATCATCAATGCAGCACTTTCCTACATTTCACTACTGACACAACATTTTACCAGTCTGAATGACATATGGCGACTCTGAACCAGCAAAATATCTGAGCAAGAGGAAGCAGAAACCATATGTTCCAGTTAGGACAGTCTCCACTGTGAACCGCTTTTAGGTACACACACCTTTTCCACTGGCTAAATTGCGCATTGCACATCAACATCTGAGTCTGCCATCTGACTTTCAGCTGGAACAAAATGTTTCTGTTGAAAGTAACTAGAAGCACAATACTTACAAAAATTAGTCTCCAGACTTCCACGTCTTGCAGAGAAATTAATGCATTATTCAGAGTGCGAAGCTTAGTCTCGGCTACATCAGTCAGAACAGCAGCACAGGAGAAACTGGGATGCAGAAGAAAACGTTTAAGGTTTTATTACTTCATTTAGAAGTAAAAAAATTCAAGATCTAAATAAAATATGATCCTACCAGAAAAAAAGCCAAACATCCCACTCCTGCCACTGGCAGTTTCTGAATCAAATTTTTCAACTTCTTAATTCGCATTCAGCTAAGACAGGTTAGTTATTGGTCACGTACTGGTGCCCTTGACTATTTAAAAATATATGAAATATTAGTAGCAAACAAAAAGCCATTCTAACATAAAGCTCTCACCTTTTCCCAAAATGGGACTATTTTCATTACAAAATCCTTCAAGCAAAGACAGATTTTTTTTCTTTTCTAGCAAGAATAGGACTCATTTGCATGCAAGGCATGGCTAATTCCTGAGCAAACGACTAAAAACTTTCCAAGCAAAAATGTTCGTGCTTAAAAAACAAATTCTTCACAGTCATATTTTGCATGCCCTGATTTTAGAATTAAATCCATGTTAATAGACAGATACCTAAATATATCTCAGGTAAAAGAGCAAAAATGGTCATTGCATCATTTGTTTGTTATGCCAGCTCAGGTGAGCTGATGGTGTCCATCCAGTTCTGTAGCAGTCAGGTATCTGTCCCCCATTGGAAGACAAATGTGAGGATAATGAAGATCCAGAGAGTTGCAGAGAGGAGGAGGATGTGGAGGAACCAGAGACAAGTCCTGCAGGTAGTACAAGTGGTCACCAGCACAGGAGCTCCATCCTAATGTCATCCACTCACAACCTGCTCTGCAGGTGAATGCAGATATAATGCCTCCCTGGTCATCAGTCCAGCACATTTATTAAGCATCGAGGTCACCCAAAGAAAATAAAATTGGCAGTGCTTGCAACTTTCCAAGAAGGAAAGCAGTAGGAGAACAGTGGTGTTGACTACATGGTTTATTGCTGAATGCTGTGCATTCAGCACAGACTGTTAATTTGATACAGCAGCCGTGACCCTGCATTCAGAACCACCTTATACTTATTTGAACAAGATATGCAGTTTGCTTTGAAGAAAAGCGTGCTTAAGCAGCTGGGCAGAGATGGCCATAACTTGTGTTTCATCTTCTGAATTTCATTTCTTTAAGAGCAAGCCCAGCATGGCATTAGCAAAATAGATTAGGGATCCTTACCCAGGGTTAGGTTATGCATTCAATGTCACTGCAAGTTTTCACTCTTGCAAAAGAGCTGAATTTATGATGCATAAAATTAAGAAGAAATAGGGTCAGCTGCATCTAATCCGCTTTTAAACAATTGCACTCTGGAACAATTTAAATCCTCTTGGATTCATGGCATTTGGAATAATTGTACATCATTTACAATCCTGTAGCCACACAAATAGGAGAGGTTTTAAATCACATTGCTGTGGCAGCATTGCTAGAGAGCCTGAGCCACAAGAATGGTTTTCATCATGGTTTTACAAGACAACGATAAATACAGTGATCTGAGCACCATCCCCTGCCAGGAGGTGGGTAGGTCCATCCCCCCGACATGGCACAGGAGGATGGGAATTAGCTGAGCATGCCAATGGAGTAGGCTGGCATGGAGAGGAGATGTGGATGGATAACAGGCAAACTCAAAGCATGTTCACTCCCTTTCCAATAGGAAATAAACATTTCTGTCTTCCCTAATTAAATCAATAGCTAGTATTGAGCTCTAAAGGTTGGACAGACACCTTTGTTGAAGAAATTCCCCTTGTTACAAGGTGCTGGATGTCCAGCTGACCAGACCAACGCTATGGAGCACTAGGGCATTTTTTAATCAGAAGAAGAATTTGATTGAAGATCTCCCACATCCCAGCTGAATGCTGTAACACTAGGGCTCTGGGCTCTTCTGGGAGCTACGTCTTCTCTCCTTCCTCTGAGAAAATACGTTCAGATTTGAAGAATCATTTCCAAGGCAAACCTGATTTTATCCTGTTTTTTAATCTGCAGAAATTTCAAGAGTAATTTAACTCCAATGTAAACAAGAATGTTTTACATTTATCTATTCATTTACATTTATCTTGAGAAGAACTCAAAGGGCCAACAAACTAAAGGGCAGGAAGGGTAGACTCCAAATGAACTTTTATCATCTCATCACTCTACATTATAACTTCAGGGATTATTCAAAATTTTCAAAATTTTATGTTTGCAGACAGTTATAGATGACACCAGGTAATCAAGCTATGGTGTTCAGGCCTTACCTTTTTTTTTTTTTTTAAAAAAAAAAAAAAAAAAAAGAAGCAACCC
>JAOXNG010000042.1:7708563-7719044 GCA_028566535.1 Scolopax minor
GACTTCATACAAACAGGGTTCACTTCCCCCTTATTCCCTTATCCCAGTGGGGTTTGCAGGGGAATAGATAACTGTACAAAGCCATTTAGAGAATCATATCCTAAATACTGAGGGACCCCTGTAAGCCCTCTGGAATTCTGTCCACTGCTTTTATCAACAACCGATTCCAGTGGCTAATTAGGATTCTGGAAAATTGAAGCAACTATTCAAGATTTGATACCTTCCCCCTTTTAGCCTGTAAGCAAGTCTGAAGAACATACGGGCTAAGGATTACATACTGCAGACGCTAGGCCAAATGTACCACTGTAAATCATTCCCCCTGACTTCAAGGGAATAATCTCATCTCAGGGACAGATCTGATCCAGTCCTCTTAACTGCACGAATTTCTAATGTTAATAGGGCACATACTGTCGGTTCTGCAGGTATTTTTCATTCCAAAAGACAAAAAGCACCTACCACACCATGCAGACACCAGCATACAGATTAGCCACATGCGTCGCTGTGTGTGTTACATTTTTACATGAGTTACATTTGCTATGGCATTATGAACAAGTTATATTTAAATGGGAATTAGTAACATCCACTGAAACTATGGCAAGAGAGAAAAAGAAGCTAAATTAAAAGCGTTAAAATGCTAACGTTAATGACAAATTTGTTTGGAATTTTCTAGAAAGTTATTTTTTTTAAAAAAAAAAAAAAAAAAAAGAAGCAACCCTCTATTTGGTATCTAATGCTCAATAAGTACGACAGTGTATTATAAGCATTTAACTCACTGATTTGTAGATATCATCAGACATTTCAAAGCAATAAAGCATGTCAGCAAAATTATACCCAGTTATTTGCAACTATAAAATTAGGGCTTGGTTTTCAAAATTAGCCACCTTGAAAATAGTGTCATGTTCCACGTCTTCATATAAAGAATTGAAATGCAGGCTAACAAAAATGTCTTTTATAAAGCAAGATAGATAAGCAGAGTCAAAGCTTCTTATTAGGACCAAAGTGGTCTGTGATAGACGCAATCACATAAATTACACTGCAATAAAGGCAAATTTCACTGTATTTCCTTGAGGTTCAAAAAAAGTTCCCTTTCTCCTACTACTAATGCAATAATATTTCAAAATTTAAATGTCCTTAAAGAGAAGATAATGCAATCCCTACCTAACTCCATTAAACCATATTTTTTTTCCTAGATTATTGGGTTTGAGTCTCTAAGATACAAACGGCCCACGGAGTTGTGAGCTGTTACTCAAAGTACCTGCAGACATACACGGTACGGTCGCTGGTCTGTTTTCTACATGACCATGTTTTCTTTACTCTCTCACTGTAAATGATTTTGAGCACAGACTCCCTAACACATTCCAGAAGAGTTTCTTCTTTTGCATAAAACATGAAATTGTCAAGCACAGAGGCCTGCACAGTTCACTGCAGCCAGCAGAAACCATTGATTCTTGCATTTATTTCCTCTATACTTCAAATCTATTCCTCATGCTGCTTGTCATGCTGTAGTGTTGACGTATGTCACAGGATGCCATTATACGCTGTTGCAATGCGTAGCCATCAAATGCCATCTAAAAGAGAATAATATATTTTAAACACTCCTATGCACACTGGTTTGTTTTGTTTGCTGCAGCTTCATAATTGCCAAAAGTCAACAGTCATCCAAACAATCCAGAGAATACAAAATAGCTCTTCTGTTAAAGATAAGAAAAACTGAACTAAGTTGAACATGCACCACTAGAATGATAAATCTTCACCACTTGCTTTACACATCAGTCTTTATAATGCATAATTTACTTGTATTTATCCACACTTATAAAAATGTAATTTTCCTTCAGGAAAAAAGTAGCAGAACTGTTTCAATGACAGAGCATGATTGTGTTACGTAGCGTTCAGACCACTGGATGGAAAGCCAGGAGGCCTTGCTTCTGCCTTGCTCAAGCAGGTTTAATCACCCTCTGTCTTGGATCACCCCATAAGAAAATGACTGCGCTGCTACTCTGCTTGTAGCAATGCTCTACATCTGGTCTCACAGGCTCAGATATTCTCAAGTTGCAAGAAGTTACTCCTGACCATAGACCACAGGGAGATGGTACAATTAAAAGAGCAGCACATTCATTTGGGGCTGCACAGGAACATAAATAGAAGGTATTGCAACACCAGAAAATTGAAATTCTTAACACTGAACAAGTTAATTCTTCACACAAGGATGCATGAAAAGTTAGAGAGAGGACATGAGCTCCAAGAGAACCTTTGGAAAATGGATACAGGCAACAGAAAGCACAGGTGCATCACTATGGCAAAGGTTGCAGAGGTAAATTTCATTTACCAGCTCCACCAAGCACTGTAAATTGTAAATTAATTCCACTCTTAGGTGGGAATTCAGACTTCATATATATTCAGGAATGACATGGAATTATATACAACACAGCATTATCCAATACTGCTAAGTACTAGTTAAACGTGCCAAATTAAAGTGAAAGGAAAGAAAAGGCCTGAAAGTCTCTCCTCAGATAAATTACCCAGCACGGACCCCACAAATTTCAAACATGTCAGGATGGTATCCAGAAAAATCCAGAGAAATCAATTAGCTTTTCTTGTTCAGCAGATCCTGCATCCAGGAACCCTTCACCACATCCACAAGAACACATAACTCTCAAAAGAGTTGCCCTTTCAGGAGGTCTTTTTTGACTTTTGATGTAGTTTTAGTAATATTTATCTTATAAAAGTGTACTTGCTTAATTATTTTTAAGACTGCTATGCACCAAAAGAGACACCAGTTGCCTGTGCAAGTACATGCATCTTTGAAAATTAGACCAGTAAGAAGGCACTGAGCCACCTCACCACTCACTTATCTTCCCCTTACCGAAAGAACCAAGTATACTTAAGTTCCAAATCATGTTTGTCATTAGAGTTTTCTTTAAAATCTTCAACATCACAGTAGAAAGCAGCCAGACATGTTTTCAGGTCAATAAACATTTAATTCTTAGAGGAACTCTCAGGTTCTTCTGAGCATGCAGTCACAAATCCATAGGGTCTATCTTTGTTTACCCAGCAGCACAGGGTACCTCTTACCTTAGGAGAGTGGGGTCCCTCCCCACCAGACCTTTATAAACCTTGCAAACCCTTTCTTTGTTGCATTGCCTCCATATTGACATGCCATTGTTCTAAAATAGAGGGGGAAAGTGTATTTTTGTGAACTTTTTAATAAAATTTTAGACAAATTGCAATCTACTATAAAAGTTTCTTTTGGATTCTTCACCAGCTAAAAAGCACCTCTTCCCTCTTAACCCTGGCTTAAGCTTACTGAGGATCAGGAAATATTAGTGAACATCCCTCCAGGTCTGCAACCTCCGTGGGGGCTATAAGGGTCTTGAGCTTGCTTTACACAATGATTAGTTGCCAACATCTCCCTCAACAAAGAGGCATACCAAAATTTCAGAAGATATATTGCCATTATTTGAAGTCGCATTCATAAGAAATTTAGTCATGTAATTCTAAACATAAAACCGGACTGCAATAAGCTGTGAGTTCCCTGTATCCACAAAAGCAAGGTTCCCTTCAAATAAGTGCAGTGGAGATAAGTTTATTACCTGAGCACATTAAAAAAAAGTTTAACCTTGGAAGCATCTTCAGAGCCTTATTTAACATAATCTGACATACTAACAGGTGAAAATACTTTCTAAGCCCTTAGTAATAGCAAGTATTTCAGTCACCGTTACACTCCATCAGCTACTGTTGTAGAAGTAAGAATATGACACTTGAATTACACTGAACTGTGCTCGAGGGCTAAGGCTGCCTTCGGGCATCTTTAACTTCCATGCCCAGCACTTATGCTGCCTAAAATATTCTGACACTGACCTTGACAAGATTATGGGGGCAGTCTTTACATAACGATGAGCCGGTTTTGCTCATTGTTGACTTGTGACTTGGTCTTTTGGGGAGAAAGACAGCTCCAGCACACTTGAGCTGTACAGGTGTTGCTTTACTAGCAGGCACACATGCTTCATCCCAGCTGTTGTCTATGTCTAACACTAACTAAACGACTAGGTAAAAATGGCACACCCAAGATGATCATTAATCAGAATGATGTCTTTAATCATTATGGGTTGCTCTGTCGCACAGTTCAATACCCTGAAAGGTCTGAAAAAATACTTGACCTCAGTAATGTTTCAAAGCCAAGAAGTAACCACGGATACATTATGAAATTTCTTTTACCAGATTCGCTTTTCTGAGCCTAGTGGTCTTTAATGTTTTTATATACTTTTCACGTTAAATGATTGCTTCAAGTTTTGACAAAATTTCTTCCTTCCTTTTTCAGATACAAGGAAGATAACATGTGGCTTAGTACCCAGACTTTCTAAGTTTCCCACACTGTTTCTAGCTCATGTTTTATTTAAGCTTCATTTAATAAAGTACCTCATTTTTTACCAAGGGCTTCCATTAAAATGTTCCATTAATATCTGAAGTGCCACGCTAGGTTAGTAAATTGTTTATATTTCTTAGTGTCAATCATACAAGCTACTACATAGCTCAGAGTAATTACATAAGATGAGGCTCATAAAATGCCTCAAATGCAATGAGGAATGCTTGTTCTGTATATTCACAGTATACACTATTTATACAGTGTAAACGCCAGATTAGTAAGTACTCCCACAAGTCACTACACCCATGCTAACAATACTAGGAAAAGCAGATTTCAGAGGGTTACACCTTTCTGAAATACAGAAATGGATCCAGAGAAATTCTTTGTAGCTGTACAAAATCCAAATCTGTAGAGACAACATTTCACCAGTTTATCATTTATTTAGCACAACAGAGAGTTATCTTATTAATGGATTTCTTGACCATACACCCCCTATAGCAGTGTTCTGAAACCTCCCTTCCTTCCTGTACCTGGTTCCTGTAAATCCCACAAGACTGTAACATACTGCCTGAAAAGTTGTCTTTCTCACAAAATGACTCAGCCACAACAGCAGCAAGTTACCAGAGCTTTTTCCATCAAAATGAAAACTCTGAACTCTTCAGGGTAGAGGCGCTTTGCAAAAGGCATCTCTGCTGGATGCAAGATGTTCTCCTGGCTTCCCACAACACTGCTGTGTCTGCTCAAACAGACTTCTGCCAGGCAACCCCAATACTAAGCCCAACTTCTGAGCACTATCACTATGCAAATACTAAAACCTCATTTCCCATGACACAAGTCAAATATACTTAACCAGCTGTGAGGTGCACCTTCACACTCAGATTTTGAAAAACAGCCTTTCCCCAAGATGCTGATTTATTTATTTATTTGCTGTAGCACAGCAGCAATGTTCACCCAACTACCTACTGTGGGTGGTTCTACAGAAGTTTAGGGAAATTTAAGCATAACAGTGCATCTAATACTTAACAGCTACATGTTTGTGTTTCAATAGTTGTAATGAGACCCTTAATGTTTCATAAGGATATTAATTTAAGAAAAGTCACCCTTTTTTATTTTATTACCTCTCCATCATTGGACAGATATCTCTCACCCTTTTTTATTAGCCATCTCAAAAACGTAACACAATTTTCCAGAGACTATCAGCTCATTTCTTCGCACTGCATAAGTAGGTTTTAATCATGGCTGAAAAAAAATTTTAAATGTTCATTCTCAAAAGCATTAATAATCTGATTGAATTAGTCTAAAAGTAGTTACTAAGGTGTCAATGCTTCCACTAAGTCACGAAGAATAATTTCATGAGATTTTATCTGCACTGAATTTTGCCCCTAAATGATTATCAACTACCAGAACATTATATCCACCAGAGATAAAGAGTGGTTGCAGAAGTTGCTGTATGAATGAAAGCAACATATTCTTTGGTTTTCAAATTCAGTGTCTGCCACTGAATGTCACAAATCCACATGACATCCCTGACTCCTGGTCTTTGCATTTGAATAGCTTAAAAAAAATAATAATATGTAAACTCATATGACTCAGACAGCAGACAGCTCTGTATTGAGTATTCATCAGAGGAGACTCATGTGTGCTGTTTATTCCAGCATGTGTTTGGAATATATTTTGCTCCTGATAAACCAGTGACAGGACTACGTGGATAACAAGTACAAAGAAACTGAAACTTCATTCCTTTAGTTAAACAATTTTCCTTTTCTTTGTCTTCAAACACAGATAGAGTTAACGTATGTCTGCAACCTTGAAAAGGACAGCAAAGTCCCAGCATAATTACAGTTATCAACAGAGGCCAGGAGTCCTTCTTTAATGTAAGACCTATATGGATCTAAGATGAAAATAAATCATAGAATCATAAAAAATAAAAAAGCATTACATTATCACTCCTTCCCTGATGTCCCAGTTAAACATTTCCCTCTTAAGGGCTTTCTACATTTCTCTGATAGTCCCAGAACACAGCCCAGATCATAAAATAGAAAAAGACAAAAAAAATGTGGAAAAAGATATTTCTCTATTTTCCTTCTCACTCCTTACATGTGGAAACTGAAGAGTGGTTAGGTCACTAACATATTGACACTATTGCTACTAAGCTGATTAATACCCTTTCCTCCTCCTGCCTTACACCTATGTTGCAAGCTTTCTTGGGCATAAAATCACCTTCTTTGTCCTGTTTTGAGCATAACTAAGCCAACAGGTCATCTGAACTCCAAGGCACTCTGACTGTTAGTATCACAGTCTACATTATCAGCCTCTTGTAACAGAAAATCCTGCTGTTCCTCATATGCTACCTATCTCAAGGGCAAAGAGTGATGTCTACTGGAGCCATCAGGCACCACTGTTACACTAATTTAAAGCCACACTACTAGCACTTTGAAAGATGTAAAAGGTCCCAGAATCCCAGAAGAGAGAAACATCATCTTCACGCTTTACAGGGTAAAACATGTGACCCCCTCATTTACTTTGTCTGAAATAGCTTTATATGACATTAAAAGTCAGTGCTGGCATACAGTGCATAGGAGTTGTTTAAAGCTGGCAGCAGCAAGGAGGATGACTATGACCCTTTTGCTTTTATAAACAAATGGGAAGTGATGTTAGCCTGGAATTTTAAATATTCCCTATCATCAAGAACACAGCAATATAACGTATGTTGTTTTCTGCAAAGTGATGTTACAGGCTCTCTGCATTTCTTCTCTTTACGGATGCTTTGTTCACATAGCTTAATGGCAGATATGGCACACATAGGAAAAGTGCCTCTACTTTTATTACTTTTCTTCCTTTGTCTTTCAGCAAAGACAACAGTGACCTTGCATAATCACCTAGCCACTGCTTTTCAGTTTATCTGACAATTAAAACAAGGACTCCTGAAGAGAAGCCACAGAGGAAATACTAGAAGAAAGTCAATCATATCCAATAAAATTACTAAAACTGTAGCTCTTTCTAACCCAACATTATCCTGCTGTGCCTATCCATTAACAATATTTTATGCTCTGCCTAGGACTTTGGTTAATGAAGGAACACTTCTTATCTATTCTTTCTTCCTAAGGATTAGTGCTACAGTAGTATCGAGGAGTATTTGCACACACGGGGTTTGCTGTTTACTTAAGACAAGTTGTCCCATCCAGATTTCTGGGATTGTTTTATATGACAATTATGCTTTCAAAGACTTCTTGCAAAGGTAATCTCTAAGAAGAGGCAAGGCTCGGACACGTGGAGACATTCCCTTCCACACCTCCAGTTGTGGCAGCAGCAAATCAAACACTGGTCCAATAGACCTTCACCGTTCCCAGACAAAGGATGGGTCATGATGAACTCTGCTGGGAGGGACAGTTACCCGGGAGATAAGATACTGGCTGGTAGTCAGCTGAGAGGTCTTCCAGGTAAGGAGCAGGAAGGACATTAGTGTGGTACAAAGAGTTTGCTCAGTTTTGAGAAACAGAGGTTAAATTGCACAGGCAGAGTAGATCAAGCAGCAGGACAGAGCAAAGCAGAAAAATAGGTTATCCTAAGGAATTAGGAACCAGTCCCCAAAATGCACACACAAATATAGCTAGTTCTTATGATACAGAAAGTAATTTAGGGACCATGGGACCTTCTGTCCTGTCGCAGAGATGAATCCATTAATCTGAGAACTTAGAGAGGGAAACTGAGAATATGTCGGTTGGACTTGATAACCTTAAAGGTCCCTTCCAACCTAGACTATTCTATGATTCTGTGTCATCATCACTGCAAAATAAACATAAGAGGGCCATCCCCTGGAAGCCAGCATGGCAAGTGTCAGGCTTTGAGATTATTTTCTGCTTTCTGACAAGCCAGAAAGAAGTTTCAAGTGTTTGGCAAAATCATTCCCTCACCAATTTGCTTTCTTCTTTCTTCTCTAATCAGGAGTCCTGAAGAACATCATCTATACAGCAAGCACTTTAGGAAAAATTGCGTGTAACTGGCCTTCATGGTGGTATTTGTGCACATGCCTACACGCCCAGCTCCAGTGCAAAGTCCTGCACCTGAATTCAGAAAGTTTGTCTCCATCTTCAGGCTATTAAGTAACCATGCTGGGCAATTTCTTTCTTTTGCAATATAACACTTAACAGCAGGAAGACAAAAAACAAACAGCAGCTTATTTAAAACAAAAAACAAAACAAAACAACAACTTTCTGCTGCCTGAATATACCCCATTCTTACCAAAAAAGGAACTGGAGTAGCCCCCATGTACACCTCTACCTGCATGTCCAGATGAGGACTCCAGGCTTTAACAGGGAATGCATATTCAACTACAGATCATGTCAGTGTCAAACACAGGCAGTAGGAGAAATCACTTAAATGGTTATCAGGAGAGCTCAATGCACTTTTTATCATCCTTATACTCTGCAGAAATGCCAGCCGCCCCAAATGGATTGTACGCATATGCAACATATATATGGGGGAAGGGAGCATCATGAATTAAAATATATCTTCCATATCAGCACAAAAAGGGAGACCAGTTCTGAAACTACTACAGACTTTTAAACTGCTGAGCAAGAATGCCATCTACAGGCCTACGCTGCAATTCTTCTCAACTAAACATGTACCAGGAATAGAAAAAAAACAAAGTCAGTGCTCAGCATAGTATATGTTAATATGACTTTCATATGCTAATGGCAAGTTCATTAAAAATAAACAAATACAAAAGTAAAATGCTTGGAACTCCTTTCAAAAAAAAAAAAAATCAAAGACTACAGACCCTAAAATACTAAATCTTTCATAGAATAACCAAGAGAGGATCATTATCATTACAGCACTGTGTTCTGCATACATATTTTATGAAGAAACTTTTTGCACATACTTTAGAGGTTAGCAGTGCATTACATTTTATCTGCTGCTTGGTTTAACCAAATGCAATGCCCTGCGGCATTTATTAAAATCAGAAAAGAGAAAACTGCTATTACTGTTAACCTCAGATTGTCACACATACAGCCTTTCCTAAAGAAGAGCTGTCACACTTTTCAGTCCTACTTATCAGGCCCTACCAAAGCATTTTGATACCAATACCAAAACAGGTAAGAGTGAAATAATTCTATTGTTATGTTGCTTTTGTGCAGAACTTCCATATTAATAGCTATAGACCTAGTGACATTTTAAATTCTCATGTGTCTACAGTCAGTAAAAGCAGACTGAGAAAAACGTTGAGTTATACCAGAAGTTTTAATTGCAGCATGAACAGAAAATATTATATTATGAAGAAAGTGAGATACCAAAACCTCTGAAAATGCTATTAATTACCAAGTTTTCGCAGAACGATTCTAAAATAATTCCTCATCTAGTAAACTCTGGCAGATATGGCTGGTGTTGGCCCACACAGACAGCGCCCCAGACTTTAAGTGGATTTTTATTTAATGAAATGTAAGCAGATAAAAATACTTCTGGAAAATTGGAAGCAATAATCCATGTGGGGATTACTGCATACGTCAGTCATCCAGAGAAGCACTACTGCCTTCCTAAGTCTGAATAAGACTAAAATTCCAGATCATTTCTCCAATGGAGCTAATATATTAGGAAGGCAACGTTAGAAATCAGTCACCCAGAGTATACTTTACTAAAAGCTCAGTGTGCTGTAGTGCCCTGGCTTTTAAGGGTGGAGGCTAGTTCATATGATATCATCAAGATGCATAAGAAATAAGCATAGCATACTTTTTAACATAAAGCTTTACCAATTTCCCCATCTTCACTTGTTCATCTCAAAATGGAAGGAATCCAAAAACGTTATCAGAGGTACAGGTGTGCAGATCATACATCAGTGCCATCTCTCATCTTCTTCCAAGGAACATCAAAAGCATAAAACACAAAATCCAGACCTCATACAGAAGAAAAATCTTTCATCAACAGCTCTTCTGCCAGCTATGTAGGCTAAAAGATGATGGAAAGAATTAGGTGGAACCTACTGAAGCATGGTGGGATTTGTACCTTGAAGATGTCAGCACTCATGGAAAGCTAAGTGAAGACCATCTGGCCTCTTCCCCGGTGGAGTTGATTTGGTTGCCCTTGGTTGTAGACAAGCAAGAAAAAAATCAGGTTGACTATC
>JAOXNG010000042.1:7737269-7748727 GCA_028566535.1 Scolopax minor
TACCCCCATGGTATTTAAGAAAACCATCTGCTGGTTATCTTTTTTTTTTTTTTTTTTTTTGTAGAGCCACAAGATACATAGCCTTGCTCACTAAAATAGACATTGCACTCAAGATGAACTTTACCTCTTCCCAGCTCCCAGTTCTGCATACCCTATAAAATGAAAAGCTTAAAGAAAATCATCCGCTAAAAAAAGAAGTTATGGAATATATATCTGCACTGCAGGTGCCAACTAAGCATTAATTCAAAATTCAGTCCCTCCAAAGGTTATTCCATGTGAACATACTTGGTGTCTGCAAGAGGCAGACACGTCTCTGAATGCGTAAGTGACAAGCTTAAAAACTTAGCCATGGTCCCTCTGTGTGCTGGTGTTAAGACCTCCACAGATACCAGCGAGCTATTCAAATGCCATGAGGGCTGTCTAGACATGTCTGTAAATTGCTTTTGAGGGGTGCATGAAGCACGGCTGGGTCCTGGGAAGCTCTGTGTTTTATACTATTAGGAAGAGAGAGCTGGAAGGGCTCCTGAGCCATCAACACCAGACCTCTTCCTGCTGACAGTCATAACCTTTACCATATGTCAGCCCTGTCCTTCATAAAACTAGTTATGTTTCTTGCCCAGTATCCCCAGTCCTCCTGCAGTTAGAAACCTTCTATTAATTTCCAGCCTAAATTTAGTCAAACCTAGTTTATATCCCCTTGTCCAGCTGACAAAAACACGCTCTAAACAGTGTCCCCCTTTCTTTTCTTTATCTCTCAGTGCATTTATACAGAGCAGTTGTATCCCCTCTCTGTCTTCATTTTGCTCAGCTTAACAAGCAGAGATGCTCCAGCCTCCGGTGGGACCAGCTCTCCTGTCCTCGATCAGCCAGGCAGCCTTTCCAGACATCTGTTCCAGCCCCAGGTAGATTTTCCCTGAGCACAACCCCAGTCAGATCTCAGCTGAGGACTCAGCAGCACCTTTTCACAACACACTGGAGCACATTAACAGGTCAAAAGCATCCTGTGATCAACTGAATGCCCCAAAGGCCTTTCCCTTCCTGTTCTTGCTGAATGATACTCATCTCATTAGTCCTCAGGACATGACCCTGAACTTGCACTACTCAATTTTATCCTAATTCTATTATTCTAGCCTTTGAGGTCATCTAATTCTGCCTAATTAATCCAATTCTCCTCAGTGTTTACACTGTCTCCCAGTTTCATGTCATCAGCAAATTTCATTAGCACATTCTGACTTTTGTGCCAAAGTCATTAATGAAAATATTCAATAAAGTTGGTCCAAAACCAGTCACTGAGGAACTCCTCTGACAGCTACCCTCCAGCCCGAGACTCACTCTCTTTCAACACAACCTACTGTTTGCGTGTCTTTGGTCCGCTTCTTAGGCCCTTTACAGTTTTCCTATTAAATCCAATTATCCCCTGTTTAACTAATAATTGGCTTCCTGGAAACCTTGCTCCATGATTTAGTCTTTGGAGACTAAATTAAATTTGTCCATTTATATAGGCAGGAAGGATACACATTGCCCAGATTTGTAGAAAACAATTACTGGGGCATTGATAACAGGCATGGTGCAGCAGCCAAAACTGCCCTGACATCTTCTGCATGAAGAAGGACCATGGTCTGGGCCCAGCATCCTGCTTTACACCATCTTGAGGGCTAAAATGGCTGTGGGGGCTACCTATGCCTAGTTTTCCCTGGGTGGCTTAGTACCAAGGGTGATCTACCACCTCCCTGTTCTTTGATAAAGGAACATATTTCTCATCTGGAGTTTTGTTGTTTTGGTTTTTTTTAAACACACTCAAGAATTCCAACCAAACACCTCCACATAGGTAACAAAGTTTACGCTGCTAAAATGCTATGAGTATGAGACATTTCTTAGAATAGTCCCCTGGGCAAAATAGGTATTCCGGTAAGGATATTTTCACTGTTCCTTTTTCAGAAATGGCACTAACTTCAGTGAGGCTACACCAGGGATTAATTTGACCCAATCTCTCTGATACACTCAAAGCAAATCAATTTTTCATGGGTCTCAAGCTGTGAATACCTGCTCAAATAATTAAAACACTCAGCAGGGAACCTATTCAAAAGGTCAGCTTTTAACAAAGATTAACTCAATTTTATCTCATACCCATAAAATTGGAGACAAAATAAAAGAAAGTAATGCATTATCCAATGTATCTCTCATACTGGCATTTAAAAAATACTATTTATTTATATAAGGAATTCAAAGGAAATCGCACCTTAAACTCATATCTCATATAAAATTAATGCAAGGTATTGCACTGCTGGTCCCTCAGTGGAGGATAAATAAAAGCATTTTACTTATTTATTTGTAACTGAATCTGTATGTCTGAAAACTGTTTTTATGCTGCAGCATGCTTAAATTCTACATATCCCCAGGTGCAGATAGAGGATTACATGGCACTAACTTCAGCCTTTCTTTTGCAAAGCTTTTGTGGAGGTACTTAAATTTCAAACCAAAGGAAGTCCTTCTTCACACAACTCTTACACTGTGCAACATGGAAGATGTCCCTCTTTATATATCTTTCCTTAAAGACTTCCCAGGCAAGTAAAAATGCACATAATATCTAATGGATTAATTCAAGAACAGGGAAAATTTTTGCAGAATTGAATTGGAACAAAAACAAGGCCTTTACCCAAATGGAGTTGAAGTCTGAAAACCTGGATGGTGATCTTTGGGCATTCAGTAGCTGTCTGAGGAAATAAAATCCAGTTTGCCAGTCTTATTTATGACCTATACCTCAATCATCAATTGTCATCCTTCAAAACAGACATCTCAATATTACATACTTTGTCTAAACAAACTGATTTATTAGAACTAATACAGTTAATTTATCATTATGGTCTTCTACAATAGGTAAGAAACTGATGAATGGAAAAATCAATACCTAAAATGCAAAAAGTGCCTATTTCTGGAAGTAGATGATTTTTAACACCTTTAGTTTCAGGATTTTTATTTCTCCTTTCTCTGCATAGGTCAATCCATACATCTGTCTGGAAGTTTACAATACTCGACAACATTTGGACTTTCCTTCAAATATATCTAATTCTTATGAGCCTAAAGAGAAAAAAAAAAAACCTTCTAAAAGTGAATGTGAAGTCTCAAATCCAACATTGACAATTCTCTTATGATTACACTGAGAGTCCGGTAAATTTTATGTTGCTGCCTTTATCACAGGAGATTTACATCCCCACATCTTTATCCTAAATGCTTCTAATTGGTATCGCACACTAGAATTTGATTTCAAAGGGTTTGAAGACGTAAAACAAGAATCAATTTCTCCAATCTCAGATCTTCATCGTTCAATTCAAACAGTGGTGAAATTACCCATCTCAGAGATGGGGGGTTTTTTTGTAGGAGAGAGATCTCAGGAAATGAGATTTTGATTTCCCACCTGGCTCTCAAAAAAAAAGAGAAGAAAAAACATTCTGCATCTAAATTTAATTTGACTCTTCAGAAAGGCTACTAATTTCATGCAGGAAAGAAAAATGCCCTGAAAATGAAGTGACGTTAGCAGAAAGTGAAATAGATATTAATATACTTGTCTCTGAGATCAAAAACAAACTCTAACAAGAGCTAAAGATTGGCTGAACCAAGACAAGATGCTAGTTCTTTAGCACTGCTAAAGTTTCAGTCACAATCACTAAACCAATGGGAAATTAATTTAAAATATTACAGAATACACCACACCAAGCTATGAAATATTACAGTGCAAGATGTGAAATGTAACAGGACAGGATCCTTGTAAAATTAATTAGTCAGCCCCTACCAAAAAAAAGAAAAACCACACAAAAAAGAATTAATTAAAAAAGCAGCCCAGCAGCTTTTGCCAAACACTGAATGCCAGTGTTTATGAACGCAGAAGTTTTTCTTTTCTCATCAAAGTGATAAAGTACAAGAACTCATCTCAATTTGCAAAAGCACTGAGCAGTAGGAATACCATCACTGCCTTTTCCATTTATTAGACAAAGCACATTTGTGTCAGTTGGCTAAGGGAAAAGAAGAAAAGGGAGAGTATATATCTTCATTGGTCTCAATGTTACTTTTAACCAAGATTTGGCTTACAGAACATGCCATTATTCAACTAACTGCAGAGTTCCAGCCACATAAAGTCACCATACATGTGACAGAATGAGTAAAGCTCAAATCCAGGGGAAGTTCTTCCTTTCTTTGCTAGACTGACTGGCAGAGCAAGTAACAGTACAGTGAAATTCAAAAATACCACATTAATTTTTCTTAATCAGAAGAATGAAACAAGTCACTACACAGCAGAAAATTACAGAAGATAGCAGGTTTGTTCCCACTAATTCCCTAGAAATAAGCAAATCATTTCAGCAATATCTTTTCTTGTTTCTGGATTATTCTGAGCTGTTCCCTACCATAACAGAAAAGACCATTGCATTAATGCAACACTTGAAGGAAAAATTCAAGTACGCAGAGATCTCCATGGGTTTTAGTTCCTCACCTTAAGAAGGCCAGAGGCTAAGAGTCAGGGTTATTTAGTGTTTACACTTAGGCTTTAGAAATCTAGGTCTTTTACCATAGAGGATTAATATGGGGTTTTTGTTTGGACTCTTTCTCCTCTAGGAAATAAATACTCCCCAGTGGCATTCAGTGATAAGAGAAGGAAATCTGCTGTCAGAGAGCTAATCCTTGGTATCCCAGGCATCCACCTTTTGCAATGACAAGGCATGAGCTTTTATGGATTCCTTTGGATTCCATAAAACTGGCATACTGCATCTAACGGGAGGAAAAACCTCAAACACCACAGGTGTTTTTAGAGAATATATCAACAAGGTAATGTTAAAAAAAAAAAAAGGGGGGGAGGGGAGGAGGGAGTCAATCAGAATAATTCAAGAAGAAACCATTGCAAGTACAGCAAAGGCCAAACACTAAAATTCAGTAGCATTTCAGCAAAAAAACCTTAAAATATGGAGCTATGTTTTGTGGGGTCTTGGGAGCCAATGTACAAGCAGTAATGCCTCATTCTTTCCTGTAAAATAAACATACACAGCACATTATCTACAGCAAATTATTTTTAGGGTTTTTTTTTTTCCTTTAAAAGGCTACTTTAAGAGAAAATACTTTTTTCTTCTAAAAACCACTGTCTTCGATAGATTGCTTGGGTCACGTTTGTGTGTCCCCTCTTTTTTGAAGATACTCAGCTCAGAGATAACACTTCAGTTATAACACTTTTCTTGTTTTGCACGTAACAAGCTATTGTCTACAACTGTACCCTCATAATTAACAAAAAAAAAATCTTTGAGAAAAGATATATGATGGGAGAAATGTTGTTAGGTCAAAATTAACAAGCAGAGGCAGAAAGCGCACTGAGTTACTTGCAAAAACCAAACTTTCCCTTCACAGAGTGTTTTTCACCATCCAAGATCCAAATCTTTTCTCACTTGACCTTTAACAGATTTCTGAAACAACTCTTGCCATCATCTACCAGTTCTGCCTTACAGCAACAACAGGAATTTACCATTTTTGAGATGGGTGATGGAGAGGAAAACACAGCAGCTCATCTGAAAAGAAGGAGCTATGAAGCATTTACTCTTACCTTGAGCAAACTGCTCTGCTACCCTTTCCCCTCCTTCAGAAAAAAAAAATTTATTCCTTTGATAACAGATGGGAACTATTTTACTGTCCCCTCCCCACCCCTTTTCATTCATTTCTGTTGCCATGCAAGAACTGCAGGTAGGAAATTAGCCTTGGTACTTCCCAGAGCCTTCATCCTCTCACAGCACCCATTCACTGCAGAGCCTGTGTATCTTTGACATGCTTTTAGAGAAATATCAGTCCCATTGAAAATTTCTGGTCATTGAGTGAGATTCAAATTATTCCATACTGATCCTGAGAAATTAAATCAGACAGATAGAAGAGAAAGTAACAGTGAACTCAGGCAAAGGCTAAATCAACATACAGTTGAATCATCACACCGAATGGTGTTTCCTGGTAGTTTATAACCCAGTTCAACTCATGAAAACAAATGTGATCGTTCACTTGAAATTAAGGACATTACTTGCTAGAAAATAATAGCATTGTAACCAAGCTGGACTCCATAGAGGACTATGGAAGAGAATAAACTCCCTTTCTTCAGGGCCTGTTGGGTTGTAACATTTCTAATCAGAATTTCAAGATATGTCAAAGCATGTGATAAATACAATATGAATATCATATCTCATTGTGATATTTGTGGACTTGGTGTTTTACAAACTCAAAAGATAACAGACAGTAGGCTAACACAAGAATATGGCAGCTATCAAATGGAATCATAGAATCATCTAGAATCATCTAGATTGGAAGGGACCTTCAAGATCATTAGTTCAACAAAACTCATTGTTTCTTTTTTTTTGTCATTTTGGATTTATTTCACATTGGAAAATAGTTCACTTTTGGAGAAGACTTCAGGAACAATAAAAAAGCAGTGGCAATTTTTGTTGGACTAGAAAAGAGGACCAATGGTAAGGGACTGATAAAACTGAGGAGAAAAGCAGAAAATTCTGGAGGTAACACAAAACAAAAGGATGCAATAAAAACATGCAAAAGTTACTTCAACAGAAAATAATTTGTTCTACATGTCTGTCCATAGGGGGCAGGACAAAAGCATTTGAATTTGTTTGTAATTTAACATTTCTGCCAATAATAGTGAACCATGTGGAAACTGTCAGCAGAGTCTAGATCAACATCAGTGTGGGATAACATCAGCGGATCGGGAGATGGAAGGGGATCTCTGGTCTGGGACTTCATGGTCTGTCCCACCTTGGGACAGGTGCACGTCATTTGTTTCATATTGGGAGCAGTGTAGGAGATAGTAATATATGCACAAAACCTATCTAAAGGGTTTCCCATTTTTAGGGTGTTCTTTTCTGTAGAAACTGTTGACATTGACAGACTAAAATCAAACAGTGCAAACAGAACCTCAGACTTGATCAAAACCACATTGCTATTAAAAAAATATACATACTCATTCTGTTTACATTCACATGACATTTTATACTATACCTTCAAAAGGATAGCTTTTATTTTAAGTAGATGAGCTGAAGGTTACAGACAAGGTGTGGTAACTGCATTCATTCTACATAATAAATACATAATACTCATGTTATTCTATGATTAGCCTTTAGGTGCTAACTATACTCAACCCCTTTGATAATATTCTTGCTGTCTGGGGATAGGTTATCAACACTGCTGATGTTATATTACGTTAACATATGTTTCACTCTGGGAAAGGTATCTAATGGTTTTCTGACATCGCCTGTTTATTTTCATTGCTTGTCGACATTCTCAGCACTTGAACCTAACATAATTAGAAAGTTCCCTCAAAAGTGTAAACAAAGCTCATTTGTTTCTAACTAATTCAATGCATTTGGCAAATGCTCCTTTGAAAAACCATATTCTCCCTGGCAGCAGCTTAGGAACCTAATTATAGATAGAACTAGTCATCAAAAATGATACCTTTCCCATAGTCCCAGGAACAAAACACACTTTTAGAGGCAAGCTATTTCAGGAGATATAATTTTCTGTGACTGCCATCCCTTCTCACTCCTTCCCTGCACCTCTGAACATGCCAAGCAGCCTGTCCACATCCAAGCTCTTACCCTGGATGCACTCCTCAGCCTGGCTTCTGCACATCCGTAATACCTAAACCAGCCCAAAAGTCTGGCATTACCACTCCCAAACTTGATCTCAAGGCCTATTTTTCAGCCTCATCTTCCTATTTCTCTAGTATTTCTCCACTGATATTAAGTATTTACTCTTACCTAGAGCAGACTGCACTGCTACCACTCCCCTCCTTTCCTGCTTACTACAGCAATTGCTGCCAACTTCTATCACCCTTCTGTGGTTTTAACTTCAACCACATCTGTGTACGCTTGGGAGCTACAACAATAAAAATGATATATGTAGCCAAAAAAGGGATTCCAAAAAAAAATTCTGCCTTCTCCTGTCTTCTGCAGTACAGTATCACAGCCCATATTGCCCACCTGATAGCTCACCTGTGCCAGATCATCACTTTTTCAGGCAAAGAGCAGGTCCCTCTATATGACTACATTGTCAATAAAATACCACAGAAAATGCTGCAGGATAAACGCACTAAAAATAAAGCCCTTCCCCAAAAAACAGTTCGGCAAAAAGGCTGTATCAGATAGCTTCAGGAAGTCACACTATCAGATGAGGTCTGTTCACCTTCAGTATGATGTTTCCTGTCTACAAGTGATATCACTGCAATAAGTCAGGAGACATTTCTGATTATTTATAAAGGATGAAGCTTCCAGAGATGCTGAAGGCACAGGAAAAAGAACACTTCTCACCCAAAAGTGTTTCATATACAGTGACCAACTTGCAGGATTTTGCAGATCACACTTAGGGATATTTTTCCTAGTTTTAGGCTTTCTAATAACACAAGTTTTGTGAAAAGTCACCGTGCAACCAGTTGTAGGTGTGAAACATTTATGGAAAAAATAAAGAACACATAAGCATTTAAAGAGAAAATTTAACTGAGCCATAAGCTGTACTATGCCCACTGGCCCCAGTGGAATGGAAGCTATGCTTTCTTCCACTTTGGTGGGGCACAGATTATATAGCTCACCTAACATAAAACATGACTCAGAGCTTTGCTAAGGAGAGGGATAAGCAGAGACTTAATTGGAGCCCAAGAGGATTGAGCACATCCTGACTGTTGTTTGACCAATCTTTGCAGAGCACACCCACACTGCTGAACGCTGGTGTTCCTTAATCAGCCCAGAGCAGTCTAAGTTTTCCGGAATTGCTGTAGAAGCCATTCAGACAGCATCCATGCTAGAACCAGTATAAATCAAACTGTACAATTTGGGTTGAGTGGTGGGAAATCACAGGAATACATTTCTCCTAGTACTAGTGTCTAATTTCTTCCAATTTACAGGTGTATATATATATAGGTAGGATTATAAATAACTATAAAAACGTATTTATAAATCCACTAGAATTATAATAATTGATTTTATTATGCATTATGAATATGTAAAGGATAGAGGCAAGTTCTTCTAAAACACACAGGTAAAATAGTCACATATCCTTAACTAAAGCAGGATTATTATTTAGTTCAAATTGTTGCTTTATTTATTTTGAAGTATTATATTCAATTTAAAAATAACAGAGACCACATCACTACAGTTCTTTCAATGCTGGAGATGAATTAATTCCTCAGATTTCACTAAACAGGAATGAACCATTTCCAGCATTAGTGTTAGAGAAGCATGAATACAAGATAGCACTTTTTTATGTAAGGTAGCTTCTTCAGAGTGTCTCTTGCCTCCTAAACATCCCCTCCTACATTCAGTCATCCCAGTCTCTCTCAGACTGCATTTAAAGTTGAATTAAACTCTTCTTGTTAATTGTCCCTTTATACTTTCAGATAGAATGAAATGAAACTACCCAAAAGCAGATTTTGTTAGCCCTATTGGCACAAATCATTCCCAGAGAAGTTCTTTGCCCTTCTAGCATCTCTCTGAGGAGTATAAACCTATCTTCCTTTTATTTTTTCCCACTAAAACAGAAGAGCAGTAAGATATTAAATGCCTCCTCTTTCAGTATTAACTGAGGACAAGAACGCTGTCCTCTTCATTCATATTCTTATTCTTTGTTTCTGTGTTCAAAAATCCATTTTCATTTTTTGCTTCAAATGTCGTTAAGCCTTTTCCTTTCAGGCTCACCATCTCCTGCTATCACACAGATCAGAGCTCTCAGTAAAGCTGCACTGGTGCTTGCACTTTTATTAGGTATAGGCTACCTCCTAGGAAAATCTAAATAAAAGTTAAAACTGTTAATCCCTTTTTCCCCAGTAAATTAAGGACTTTACTCCTTTTCTTAGGCTATTGAGATCACGTGAAGTAGTAAAGACTACATTTTACAAAACTTTATTGGGAACTTCATGCGAACTGAACCAGCAAGTTCAGTCAGCTACCACAAAATAGACATAGTTCATAAGTATGAATATTTTAACATTATGTTTTCCGTCTGTAGCCTGGACAGCCAGCAGGACACATGTCTGTGCTAATCCAGAGACAACAGATTCAGTAGCCTTTATCTGGCAAACAGAAAGATGTTCATTTAACCAGTCATCTGACACCAGGACATCAAAACCTGTAAAAAGCCCATAGCTGAGTATTTATTGCTGTAGTTACAGATCTGGAGGCATAAAATAATACCTGTGTGGCTTATTTGAGGTGAGTTTTGATTTTACAGCAGTCATTTTTATTGAAAGCTATACGCAAGTTGTGCAGCAGTACCATGACACGTTCAGATAATGAGTCACACTGTGACAGTAAACTTCTTTAGCCTTCATTTACACTATGAAGAAGTTTTTTTTCTATGAATTACATTTGGAAAAGTTGCTATGAAGCCTGAAGAAAGTACGGGTGCTGTGGGTTATGCAAATTAACCATAAAATGCTAGAGAAGTCAAAGTTATGTCACTGTCTTGATGGATAGAAATGTGTTTAAGGCTGACAGGCAATCTGAAAATTACCATTACATCTCATTTCCTCTTCTGAGAGTTTTTGTTCTTACCAAATGAGGAGGATCTTGAATAGCCTGATCAAACAGCAGAAATTGGCTGCCATCTTCTGACACTTCATAGATAATGTACTGTAATTTTGCTGAAGTAATTGTCCCAATTCTGTTGTAGAAAAGCCCTTTCTAACTTTAACAGGAGAAAGAAACATTAGTCAGGACATAGAATATGATTGGTAATGGCCTTAAGAAAATTACAGCACAAAATCTTTCAGTACCCACAAAATCACCTAAAGTTTTCAAAGCAAAAAGACACACTGAAAACTAAGTAAAGCATGTAAGAAAGGCATTGGATTCAATTTGTGCCATTTCAAGCTTTTATTACAATTCTACACTGAAAAAAAATAAGCTGTTAGATTTTCTAAGTCTAATACAATGCACAATAAATGCTATGCTATCTTGTTTCAACTATTCTTATATAGTTTTGAAAAAAATTCAAATGCCCTGGCCATGAATTTGCCTGCGTAGATAGAAGGTTAAAGGAGTCTCACCATAGCCTCGGCACACATTTTCTCTTTCACACCTCAGGACAGAGATGCTCAGCGTCACAGCCTGACAATATAATGCCCACTTGTCCACACAGAGCAACACAGAACTATAAGACTACGATTAATTTAAGCCTAAAGTTTTGCTTTGCTTAACTTCGCATTAGGGAAAAATCAAGCCGCCCAAGTACTAAACTATTAAGTAGTAGCATCCTTTAGGTAACGATGAAAGTAAAGAGTCACGTAACCATTAAGTAGAGGAAGATCTATATTATTATCATTGTGAAGACTAATTCTGCAGTTGCAGGACAACAGGCAGATTAGAAGGACATTTCCTTCTGTCAGCAATCAAGGAATCCAAGGCCTGGCAAACCTCCAGGTAGCTGGGTCACTGGATGTGCT
>JAOXNG010000042.1:7918994-7929682 GCA_028566535.1 Scolopax minor
GGACAGAGATCCACAGAGCACAACTTTGAGCAAACCCTGAGTTTACAGGACAGCCTAAGTGTCCCCCCCCCAGTGTTTCTTGTTTTCACGAGGTGCTATTTAGAAGGAAGGGCCGTCCCACAGCCCTGACTGGTTCCCTGGATGCTAATGTGCTGTAAACAAGAGAGTCACGCAGTTTGGACAGGAGCTTCATGTAAGCAATTATTCTTGACAAGATAAAATATGAAGAAATTTTAATAATTATAGCCAAATGAACTAGAAATATTTTAATGGAGAATAATATCAAATAGTTTAGGAGTGGGTTGGTTGCTGTCAGTTGGACTTGATTGGAGGTATAATTAAAATTATGACTTTGAATATTATCTAATAACCTAATTGCTCATTCCTTTGATGAAAAGAGTGCAGTTCTCAGAAACACACTGTTGTTCACTGAAGCTATTTTTTTTTTTTTTTTTGAAGATGATACTTTTCCAGTGCCTTATTAAAAGGTGAAATCAGTCAAAGAGGACACAGCTGTCTGCTGCTCTCGTGCTAGGTTCTCCTCACTCCTGAGACCGTAAGCGTGGTGACGTGGCTGTGGCAGAGGATGGGTTCCACCTTTCCTTTCACTCCCTAGCCCTCCTATCGCGGGCTGTGTTGATACATGTGTTTTGCCCAGATCCTTTCCTGTAAAGATGGAGGGCGAAACTCTCCGTCACATGTCATCGCTGTCTATAATTACTGTTCTGTCGTTGTCCTGGAGAGGAGCTGCTTCTGTCACCCCATCGTCAGCTTTCTTCTCATCTTTTTGAAGCTTCACTTTCTCTTGTAGGTACCCAGGAACAGACTGACGATAGACTCTGTGATGTTTTTTGATCTTTCCCCTCATACCCTTGGATCTTACTCGCCAATCTTCCTTGCCTTTCTGTCATTGCTAATAAATTTTCTTCCTGTTAATGTTGTCTGTATGTTAATATCCCTCCAGGAAAAGATTCTGTAGAAGCAAATACTAATTCCAGAGTCAAAATACATCACCTTGGTTTGGCTGGTGCATGTGTTTTTAGTGATGGCAGGCCACACAAGTCTTCCAGGTACAAGACTTCCCACAAAAACCATGTTTAATGGCCAAGTAAAATATAGCATTGCAAAGCCTTTATATTTTGAGCTACATAAATTGAGTTGGAAAAGATGCACAGGTCTCCTGGCACTGGCTCTAGGCAACTTGTGAAGCCCATAGAAACTCAAGTGATGTGCCATAACCTGGCAGTTCTGGAGTGTCCTAAAACCAGCTTGCAGAATGGCTTCCCTATGAAATATTTCCCTCGATGTGTGCATGTCTCCTGTGTTAAACTAACATCTTAGACACTGAAGCCACTGCTCTGGTTAAAAGAAAGCTGTTCTCTGTGTATGCATCTTTGAGTTTGTGGAGCATTCTTAATGTTAACAAATGTTTTATTCTTGGCAATGGGCTTGTGAAGTAAGCAGTAGCCTTTTACAGACAGAAGGTGGCTAAAATGGAGCAGCATGTTCCTAGAAAAATGGTGTCACTGGGAGAGAAAAGTGACTGAGTTCCTGGTTGGAATAGGAGATGCTGGGGATAAATAAACTCCATGCAGCAGAGAATGAGGGACCTGAGGGTATTTCTTTTGTGCTGGGCCACTGCTCATCTCTAAAGTAAGGTGATGGTGATAAAATCCCAAATAATCAATAATTAATTTCTATACCATATTATCCTATCACTTTTACGTGATCTAGTTGCAAAATACATAGTATCCCATACTGTATATAGATACTGGTCCTTTTTCTGTTTACCTGAATGTGATTTAAGTTGCTATAAGTTTAGTTAGAAGTTGAAGCTAGAGCTTAGGTGCTGCCTCCTTTAGAGCCAATATCAGTATATTTCAGTCTTATTGAAATGACATGCTATTATGTTTGTTTGTAAGCTTTTGTTCTCTTGGCCTCATTGATTACATTTCATAGATTCTTGGTATTATGGTTTATTTTCATTTTGTAATTGAAGATGGCTGTGATTCTAAATGGGCTTTAATGCATCTTAACCTGTTTGATGTCATCTCAGCCATATTTATTAATTTTGAATTTCTTTGATATAAAAGCAGGAATTCAGATTGATGTTTTCTTTATGTTTTCAGTATAGCAAAAATTAGAGAAGTCAAAGATTATCTCTTAATAGTTGTAAGTTTTATAAAGAAGGCCTTTGCATTTTCTTGGAGTAATAAAGGTGGGTTAATTAGTTTTATTCCTGTATGGCAAAGGGAACTGAGGGGTAGGTGACAATCAGCTCTCATCTGATTAATTTCAGACCCAAGGGACTAAAGCTATTCAATGATTAGTTTAGGGTTTATTTCTTTTTAAATTGAGTAATTGTCTAGGCTGGGTCTTTGTAAAGTGTATTTTTATCTATTTAAGTGTGGTGAGTACAGTCTGTCCCTTCAGTGGAATCAGTCTGAGTTACGTGGATGAGCAACGATGGTTTAGTAACTGATTCTAAAGATTCCTGATTGCTTCAGAACTATGGCTGAAATCAGGTAGAGCAAAATAAAAGGGAAATAATTCCATTTTAAAAAATAATAGTAATAATAAGAAAAGGCAATACAGTTAAGATTATTCTATTTGTAAATTATATGGTACTTCCATGGAGAAAATGCAGGCTGTTCTTAATTTCCGCTTTAGTGATGTGTTTAAATAGAAGTTAAAAAATTAATAAAAAAATAATTAAATTTAATAAAAAATAATTTAAAAAAATTAATAAAAAAAATAAGTTCACAAACTGGCTGAAGAGGAGCCGTGTTTGCAAATTACTTTAAAAATGCTATTTGCTGTAGTGTAAGATGAATGTTTGTCTTCCTGTTTGCCAGGGTTTAAATCCCAGAGGTCCTGAGGACAGGAGAAATCTCCCTCTTTTGTTGAGGGCCTCAGAGTGTTGTTAGCGACAGTTGCAGCATCCCCGAGCAACTGTGTTTGGGTCAAGGTTAAGATTTATGTCTCCGTTAAAGTGCTTGCCTGTTTGGCAGTCTCAGTTCAGAAATTCAGCCAGGAAAAGGAATGCTTCACATCTAACAAGTTCACTTGAAAATCATCACGAGTTACATAAATAATATTGTTTAAATTTTTTCCTCTGCATATCTTAAGAGAAGTGTGGTTGCTAATCCTGCCAGACATGGCAAAAGTGTATGGTGAAAAACTCAAACAGTTCAGCAGATGGATTTCTTAACACGCTACGTAATTCCCACTTCAGAGCACGTATTTGCTGGGTTTGTTTATCTGCCTCATCTGCACTCCAAAAAATCTCTTTAAGACAGTGCTGACAATTTTAAACTGGCGATGACATTGATGCATCAAGTTTTGGAGGCTAAAGCGTTTTTCTCCAAAATACATTGCGCTGTCTATCTACATTGTAAATATTTAATGTGGGGAGTGTGCTAGGTCCAGCACAGATCGCTGCCAGTCCACAAATAAGTCTTAATTTATCTTTGAAAGGGAAAAAAATGTTGCTTATTATGTTTATAAAAATAAAGGTGAATGTCTCTTCTCACTTTTTTTCAAAAAAAACTTGCAGGCAGCCCTGCCTGTGCCGTAGTGTACATAGGAGTATCACTTTATCACCATTTAAATTGTAGCAGAGCTTGTGGAAATAGCAGTGAACACAATGAAAATGACTTGTCTCTTCCATCTGTTGAGTACCAGCCACAAAAGAGGTGTCTTTGTGATCAATCCGTGTTGTATGACATAAGGCAGTCAAGCTGTTAGCAAGGGAGAAATAGATAAACAACTTGATAAGAATCCCTGCACACGCTGAAAACGGCTCCAGATGACAAATTTGAAGGCTGAAAATTATAAATGCTTTACAGTTATAAAGACTTAAAGAGATGTATTAGCTATCTAGCTAAGAATTCTTTCGACCTAATATGAAGCCAACATTTTGGAGGAGTTAAGGTAATGAACCTCTAATTTTACAATTGATTCCCTGCAAAATCAATTACACTTCAAAGTCCACCATTCGAGAAATGACAGCGTGGTGTTGTTATTGTAGTTTTCTAACTTTTCTTTCCAGAGCTTAAAGAAACTTTTTCTGTCTGTCTTTCATATATTCCCTCCTGGGAATATAATCTTGCTTTTAATAGGTTTGTTTGTCAATACGGATTATAATATAATGAAATAATATAATGAAACGCTGTATCATTTTATAGAGAATTGGGAGAGTGAGGGATTAAACCACATTGTTAGAGCACCAGTAATGAAATAGAGACTGTAGGCATAGGAACTGAATGACATTTACGAAAACTGTTTTAATAGTTTCAAAAAAATAATGAGGGCTATAAATGTATATTAAAATTTCAGTAGAGAAGAAAGTGTTTCTAGTGCTGTATCTAGATATGTATTTGTCATCCATTTGCTGCTGTAGCATGGGTGGAGCGTGCTGTCCTCTGGATGAGGTGAAACTCCTAATTCTTGGAATTTAAATGCTTATTTGATGTGACAGCCTGGTGGCTTTTCCACAACACCCCAATACTGTCTAAAACAGTTTTGTGACACATTTGCCACATTAGAGCATGTCCCTGTGTGCCAAGCAGGCAAATGCCAAGCTGGAGCACCTGGAGAGTTGCCCAAAGGTGTGAGTAGTCCTCGGAAATGTTTTTTGGGCTTCTTTCACTACTTTCATTTTGACACTATTCTATCACAGCTGAGTCAAAGATACTCCATGGTCTTTAATCTCTGTGTCTCAACAGATGTCTGGGTACTACTCCCAAGGTTTCACAACACACTTCCAGGGATCTAATTAAAGTTTAGACCTCACAGTGCTTCTATGTCTTGGCTTTTCCTGGGCCCTGGCTTGTCTTTTTCCTCTTTCATACTTCTTTTTCAGCACTTTTTTTTTTTTCCTTTTGCTTAATCTTTCTCTCCCAATGTCCTGGCAGAGTCCCTGGAAGCTCTCCTCTTGGCCTTTCTTTTTCTTCTTTTACAGCTAAAGGTAAAACGTGCATATTTCACCCTCTCTTCACTCTGAGCTAAAATGTCAGTGTTCATGGCCAAGTCCTGATCATCTATCACTGTTACTATTATAATTTCCTTGACTGACAGTCTATATATCTGAGGGCTAAATTTTGCAACACCTTGACGCGTTCATCAATTTCCTTGGACTTGGTGGGGTTTGTCTTTTTTTTTGTGGTGGTGTTTCCCAGCAGATTAAGTATGGCTGCTTCAAACTAAATGATGAGGCCACTTTCTCCGGTCCGTTCCCAGTCATTAATACAATCTTGGCTCCACCATTTTTCCAGACGTGGTATTAATACTGAGTTCTCCAACTCTCTGGTTGAGCTCCTTAGAATGTCAGTCTTAAATCTATGCTCAGATCCAGGTCACATCTTGTATGTGTTACCGTCCTGCTTTTCTTTTCCTGCTGGGAAAGAGTCCTGGATTCCCTTTGCCTTGTTCTTATCTCTGTAGTATTTATACACAAATTGTGTGGGTTTGGGGGGAGATTTCCTGGTTTTATTCAAGTGAATAGTGGTCTGTGATATTTTTTTTTTAGGATGAGTGTGTGGCCTAACAGCTCAAGGCAGTTTAGAGAACAGGGTCTGATATAGAAATAGGTACTGATATAATAAAATAATAATAAAATTATTAAAATAATAAAATATCTTCTAAAGGCAACTGCAAAACATGTTCAAATATTTTGCTTTTTTTGTCAGCTTTGCACATTAACTTCTCACTGTTGTAGCAACATCTGACTTTGCTTATTGAGTCCTGATTTATTCCTTTGCTGGAAAAGTCGTTATTCATTGCCTGGCTAGATTTACTGTACTAATTCATCACTTAGTAATACAAATGTGAAATATAGGGAAAGGGATAAAAAGTGTAGTTAAAATTGTTATATATAATGCCAAATGAATAAATTCCTTATTTCATAGCTAGTCATAAAGTTTTCTGCATATAGGAGATCTGCTTCTACTGTGCATTCAGCTGTTTCACATCCAACGGTTCTCACAAGGGAAGAGAGTGAGGGATTCTTGTATAGTGCTGTGACACTTTGTGGATTTCTAATTAGATCACCCAGATAAAGCCATCAGCTGAAAGTAGCACTTTGCTTATCTGATGAAGTTCTGAGCCCACAGTTAGTTGAATAAATATATCTCTTCACAGAAACCACGGGCACTTCCCCAACAGACAGCAGTTGTGCTTGGGTGCAGTGAGTAAAAGGAAAGAAAGCAAAGAACAACAATGCATTATATGTGTGGACCAAAAAATAGCAAAAAAACCCCCAAATTCCTCCTGCTTTGTGTGGTGTCTTCATAGAAGGCAATTGTTCTTGCAAAGCTTTTGCTCTCTTCGCCTACTTATTTTGTTGCTGGAATGTCAGCCCACTCAGAGCCAGGCTTGCATGTTTTGACGAAAGAGCTTTTTATATAATTATTAGCATTCAGAAATGGGCTTTGGTTGTTGATACTTTCTTTAAAAACTTTTTTACCGAGGTATTTAAAGAAGAGTAAATTCTTCTTGGTGTCATTTTTTGTTGCAGAGTAGCTCAGTCCAGTGTTACCTTTTAGTTAACATCCCTGTCTAGAGTAGTACTGTCTGGTGAGCTTTAAGGAAGGGTAAGCATATGACATATTTGCAGTGTTTTAGAACTAGGAGAATAAATATTTAAAAATTCAGCCAGTGCCAGATAACTGTAGTGAACTTCCCACAGCTGAACTAAAACTGCTATTCCTTTCCTCAGATCCGTGTATCTGCCTCTTGCAGGTCTCCATTATGGGGATCAGCATCTCTCACAACAACATGTAGCATCTTCCAGTGATTTTGCTGATGTTTGTGATCATTATCATTCAGAAAGAATCTAATACAAGCCCAATGAATTCACTAGATTAGGCCCTAATCATTTCAAGACAGATGGGAGCAAATTAGACATCACAGTGTTGAGGACTATGTAAGTATCTAGCTAAATGTTTAATGATACAAAATATTAAAAACTAGCTCTCCCATAGGCAGTAAAATATGAGGAGCAGAAAAATACCCAGTGGCATTTAATTGTAACATGAGTGGCTTCACGATGTGAGGAGCAAACACTTTTGGGCCGATATGGTGAAATAAAGCTCCATAATAAGTACAAGACTTTATTCCCAATCTGGGAATGAATCCTTTCATGGTTTTTCGCTTGGACGTGGATTCTTTTTATTTGGAGAATATAAAATCCTTTGCCTGTGGTGTAGGCAGTTCCCTGGGAACCACTAGAAATTTGAAATAAATGATCACGGAACCATGTCGCTCTCCACAATTGTATCAATTTCAGCTTTCCTTCCTTAACAAGCTCTGTCCTGTGCACGAACCACTTTGTGTTTAACTCTTGTCTCTCAAAGCTAAACACCCTGTGGTCATAGTTGAGCAGCTTCTGAAGAGCATGGATTAGCAAGGTAGGCTCTGGCTTCACTGTTTCCTGTTGCTTAGTGAAAATTTACAGTTCCTCCTGGCGTGCTTGTTCCTGCTGAAATGTTTTTATATTTACATATCAACTAATTTCCTTTTGTTCTGTTAAGCTGAAGGAATTGCTATCTGGGAGTAAATATTCCCAGATAACATTAATATTAATAGAATTATTTGCTTAATTAAATAATTGTATTAGTGTCAAAAGTTTTTCTTTTTGTAATCTTACAAATGAATAACATAAACACTACTCCCTCCTTCATTTCTTTGCTTTTCTGTTAAAGAGTCTTTCTGGCTGTTGAGAATATGGCAATACTTTGCAAAAAAAGGGCAATCTGGAAAAAGTCTTCTCTTAAAAGGCAGTACCTCAGCTCCACAGATGTGGGAGTATAACTTTCAGTAGGTAACAAGCTCAAAAATAAATTACGTAGTATAAGCATCTAAAAGATATATTAGGATAAAAATTTGCCTCTGTGTAGTAAATCTAATACAAGGCTGCAGCTGCACACGGCCCTTCCTAAATTGATGCCTCTTGTAATTATGTTTCTTCCCACTTATTTTAAAAAGCTTAGCATTTCAACCTCTTCAATATGTTTAAAGTTTCAAAATGTTACTGTGAGTGCAGGCTCCTCTTAGGAGGAATCTGAAACCATCTCAAGTGTTTTCTAACCTGCCATGCGAAGGTGAGAGAGCTTTTAACGCGTTCCTTTGGAGCTGACCCACAGTGGTGGAGTGTGGAGGAAGGTCGACGTCACGCGGGTGAGTGGAGGGACTTGGGGTGCACGACTGCAGCATCCCTCTTTATTCACTGAGGCTTTTGCTCTCCGTGCCTTTTACAGTTACATCATTATTCCTACTTTTGTCTTAGAACATTTACTGTGATGATTAAACAGCAAACTTTGTATTTGTTCAGGACCATGTTACGGAGAAGTACACAAAGCAGTTATTCAGAATGAAGAATTAGACTGTTTAAAGAAAATACTCCAATTTCCGATTGTGTTACATGGGGTATTTTCCCCCAAATAAATTCATTCTTATGTTAACTTTACAAGGCTATTGCTAGTGCCTTTATTGGATACACCAGAGAGACAGACTGGCTCAGTAATTACACTACCAGACGGCCTTTTCTCCATCGCAGAGTTCCAGTGTGACCTTGGGTAATTATTTAACTTTTGTGTGCTTCATTTCCCCATCTGTGAAGCCGGGAGAAAAGCCCTTCCTACCATTCCAAGAGTCTGAATACAAATACACCAAACATCGCGAGGCCTGTAGATACTATGATCTGGGTTAAAACAAGGGCACTATTGATCACAAAAAAATATGTGCCTTTTAAGCAAACAATTTTTTCAAATGAGTCATCCAAAATAAGGGTTGTTTTTATGTAGTTAACTGTACAATTGGTCTCATTAGATTTAATGAAATTCATTTCGATATCAACTTGGAAGTTTGTTTTCCTGTGGGGATGCTTGGTTTTAAGCTGCTGAACTGAAACTGTATTAATTTTTCCATGAGAGCAGTTGGAGATATTCTTCTTAATGCATGTCAAGTGTTCAATGGCTGGAGGAACCTGTAACTTTTGGCTCCTCGGCTTAGTACCTTTTCAGATGTTAACACCTGTGTTGCCTGGTGGTTTGTTCCATGGGTTGCATGTCTTCCCACAAGTAACTGGGGAGTGATTTAAAAAGATGAATTAATGTTGTTAACTACAGCTAAATTAAGTGACAAATGAGAGCACAATAAATTTTCTATTGCATTTTTTTTAATTGGAAGCTATATCTATTAATTAATGCAAAACAAATATTTACCCCAACAGGTATGGTGAACATAAAGCTAGACTGTGGAACAGATTAATGACAAAATATTTCAGGCATTTATACAGCCTGCTACTAGTTGTTTTCTGAGATTTTCACACGCTGGGTGTATGTCTAATTTACTTTAAGGTAAACAGGATTGAGGTACTTGGGCACTGTAAGTTTCTGCCAATTGCTGGTCTGTATCTTTTAGAACCTGAAATCTTACAAATATCTGGCACTGTCTGATTTCCTTATTTAGTGCCTCATGCAGACCTTTACAGGATCTAAAATTCCTAGTTCCTTTCCTCATAACACTAAATAATGTTTTCTTCCACATAGAAATGAAATTTTTGAGAATAACCCCCTTACTTAATCAATGGCCTGGAAATTGTCTTTTTCAATCTACAGTTTATCTGCACAAAGCAGCCCAGATGTTCTCCTATATTGAGGGGAAGGATAAATAGCAAAACTTTGAGTCTAATTGCAGATACAGCCCATCAATGACAACATTCAGCTCAAAAGGTAGTTGTTAATTGCATTTGTGAAATTCTCTGGCCTTTGCACCTTCCTGTTTGCTGTTGTGAAGTCTCATCATACCCTACTGCCTTGGTGATCTTGGAGGACCTCAGAAGGGTATCTTTTGGATCCTTTTAGTAAAGAAAAGTGCACAGAGTTATTACACGGTAATCAACAGGTTGTACAAAGGCTTAAACGGTCAGTCAAAAATCAAGCTTTCTAAAATTATGAACCATTAGAACCATCTTTAATCACATGTAATAACTGATTGAACAAGTTTTGAGTCAAATAATTAAAGTTCATGTGAAAGTCTTAAGATATTACTGCATTCCATCTAATCTTTGTCCTAACAACAAATGAAGTGATGCTGACATAGAAGTGTCATGTGGGTGAATTCTTACGCCAACCAACATATTAACTTCCCCCACCTGACTATAATGACGTGTCATCTTTTAAAAATGTAGTGTGTAGAGGAGAAGTGTAGAGTAGAGGTGAGATGGAGAGCAGGGATGATGCACCCTCTTCCCAAGAAGGGCCACTTGACTTTCATGGGGTTCCCCACCATGGCCTGGAGGAGTGACAGCCCCTTACCATCACCATTGCAGCTGTTCTCTCTGCCAGGTACCTTAAGAATAATCCCAATGAAATTATTAAAAAATCCTAATGAAATTATTAAAACTACTATGCAACCCAGTAGTTTTCATTACTTACAATTTGTGTGGGTTTAATTTTTCTTGTGAGGGACTACATATAAATAAAGAAAATCTGCGTCGATTTGCATTGCATGCGACTTTTGGCTTGAATCGGGGAACGGGCTGATCCATGTTGCAAAGTGGAATCAGCAATTTATTTCCAAGTGAAGGCCAGATTTCCAGCCCTTGCTAACCCTCTCCCCCTGTGCCCTGCATTCGTGAATGGTCGTGAATCCCTCTCGGCTGCTGGCACCCTGCTCCCCAGCCC
>JAOXNG010000042.1:8103693-8119088 GCA_028566535.1 Scolopax minor
AGTAAAAGATCTTTCAAAATGCAGACAGCATTTTTGAAAGTGAAACTAAGGCGGCAGCAGGCAGACATTTGTTGAAAAGAAAACATGCTTGGGCACGCTTAGCAGAGCTGTCACACCTAAATCTAACATCTCGGGACAGACCACCAGGAAATCTCCTCTGTTATTTGCCTCAGTTATCTCTAGCTCACAGGCTCCCGGGAGGAGAGGGAGAAACGTGCAGCAACAACAACAAAAAAGAATAAATCCTCTATTTAGTTGAGAAGACAATCAAAATGGATGTCAACACTAAGACGTTGGTGACACTGGCAGACAGCTAACAAAGAACAAAACATCCACAGAAGTTCAGTAATCGCTGTATGAAAAAGCATCAAATACCCACTGAGTATTTTGGGAAGGCTCTACATTCAAGGCAAGAATGGAATTACAAACCCAATTTCAATTTCTGTGCTGTATGTGAAGTCTACATCCGGCTGAAGTTGTCACTGGGATGCTGGCCCATCCCTAGTAACAGGCAGTCAGCTCAAACACCTCGTAACGAACACACATCTAAATTACAGCTCCTACAGAATGCCTCAGCTTCGCTAACAGAAAAGGTATTTGTACATTCTAATAGAGAACACAAGATTATCTGTGGATAAATTTCTAAGCAATAAAATGAACTGACAGCTGTGGCAAATCATGAGAAACCTTGCTTGACAGCAGGCTACAAAGTGAGACGAGGGCAAGAGCCATTCTCATTTGAAAGGCACTTCCTCTGGAGAAAAACATGGGGAATCACTTCAAGGAACCCAGAAGCTGGAGATTCTGCCTTTCTTTGCATCGCTGAACTCTTCTGTTTCAGACACTTCTGAAATTTAAATTTCTATTGTGCATAAGTAAAGAGCAAAAGCTTTAAAGGAAACTGTAAAAGCCATAAAAGGTTTGCTCATAAGAAAATTAACCATTTGGAATCAACAACTCGGTTGAGGAGCCTACAAGAGGGTCAGCATAAGCACAGGGTGAAGCAGCAGCACAAAACACCACACTAGCCAGGAGAGCTGGGACCACTCCTGCCTCCTGTGTTTAAGCCCAGGTAGACACCCCAGACAGCTGATGAAGTGACAGGCACGGTGACAATACCTGCATCTCACAGGTCCACGAATATTCCAACCATGAATATTCTGTGATATGATCCATGGTTAATGTTAGGAGGCTGCCAAGTCAAGGGTCTATCTATTTTGAGTTCTGTGCATTGCAGTAGAAGATATACCTGCATCAAAAGTTATATTTGCATCCTAGGAATATTCTAGGAACGCTGTACATTTAATGGGAGACACCTACAGACAGAATTCATCAAATTTCAGTCTCTATGTTGCACACACACTATATTGTGTCATTAGGACTAGCGCATGTCTAACAATCCAGGCAGATTAAACAGTCCCACTCCACTGCTGTATGCAACCTCCTAGAGAACATCTGTGAATGGCAAGAACTTCACCTCCCATGGAGCCCTCAAAAGGTGAGACAATAAAATCCCTGAACTCTTATCACCTCATTTCTTAGAACTACTACCATTTTCTCTCAAATTACATACTCATTTCTTGAAACCGCTGATCCTCTCACAAGAGAAAGCTTTTAATCTGTTTATCCAAGGATATAGAGATTTGAATTTTAAACATTATCAAACTGCTTGATAAAGGAAAGTTTTGACCTGCTTGTCAAACTGCCTTTCTGCAACTTTGACCACGAGCCTTGAAACAGGATACTACTTGTCACTTCTGCAGATAACTCCTGTTTGTTTCTCTTGGCAGATGGAAGCATCACGATGCTTCCTTTACATGGAGAGTAGGACGGACTGAAGCACTAATTCCAAAGCTAAGAAATCCGAATGGCTTATCCCAACACAGACAGTATCCAGCTCAAATGGTGACAAACCACTCCTGGGTGGTAGTAGGTGCCGTGCAGATTAGCTCAGTCTGTGACGGTGCTGGGACTAGAATCACAGAGTTTCAGATACAGCCTTCTGATTCCATTCTAAAATTCTGGTATGAAACAAGACAGGGCTAGCAAAAACCCTTTAACGCTGAAAGATGACCAACAGCAGCCTTAAAACTCTTCAGAAAGAAAGGAACGATACTTTTCTCTTTGGTTAAGAAATATGTCTGTGTTATGACTAATGGTTTCTGGAGAACCTACAGATAGAGGCGTTTGCTTACCAATTACTGCCTCCTCTTCTCACCCCTGAAAATTTGGGAAAAATAACTTCTGAAGACATTATCTTACAACACAATGAGTTTTGTAAACTAAACTGTTAATACAACATTTATTTGCAGATCAGCTTTGTTAGCATTCCATAGAGTAATTACAGCAACAAACCAAGATTTTGGTTGTCACTTTGGTGTCTTAATCTGAAACTTTAAAACAAACTGCTGAAGATGTGGGGGAAGATTAGCACGATGCTATACAACCTCAGAAACCAGACTACCTTTTGAGTGTTAAAATCCATGCATCAGGAACACTTTTGAAGCACAGTAAAGCATGGTCACATAAAAACAAATACTGGAACAAGGGAATTTTGTAGCTTGGAATCCAGTAGATGAAAACTTCTTGCATTTGTGGGGGAGGGCACTGTGTACTTTGGGTGGTTTTGGAGGGGAATTTTCTGGTAGAATGGTTGTGTTTTGGTTTTTGGAGGGTTTTTTGGTATGGAGCTCTTCAACCCTAACTAAATCCAAGAGTGGAGTAGTATAACATCTACCTGAATTGAAATTTGCATTTGGTTTTCCTCAGAAGGCATAGTTTTAGGAAAATACTGCTGAGAAGCTGCAAGACCAGATCTTGGAAAAACCTTCTATGCTTTTACACATTACTTGAGAGCAGCACATCCTATTTGTCTTATTTTCCCCAATTCAACTGTTGCAAACAGACCACAAGAACATCTTCTGAACCCTTTGTGGAACTTCCAACATACTTTATCAATTGAATTCGGGCTTCGAGATCACAGATTTTGTCAATACTGGTAAATTAGGTGAATCCTTTATACTAGCTGTACTTCGTTTATATTTTTTCCACCTTTGCGATGCTGGGAAGAGGAAAGTATTCCTCCTTCAAAGGAAGCCTATTCCAAATAGGGAGCATCTCCTGTAATAGCATGGATATTTTCCTCTCATGAATGTTTCCCAAAGCTCCAACATTTGGATTTACCCTCTTATACTAAGATGCCAACTCTGCCTATAGCTGGGGTTCGGCATCAATACAAGCTGATAGCTTTGTTTCAGAATTCTTTTGCTATCAGCATTTGGAGTAATGTAAATAGTAAAATAAGCCTAATTAGTATAAGCTGTTCAAATTCTAATTCCTGCCTTGTATCAGAAATGTTACAAGACTTTGAGAGAAAGCTGGGGGCTGAGGTTATGGTCAAAACAGAGACTTGTTTCGGGATTACATGAAACTCGCAAAGTTTTAGATATGACTGGGGCTATAATATTTGGTATTTTTTTAAAAAAAAAAAAGCAGTGATTGCCTTAAATTCAGAACAATATTTTATTAGTTTCACTGTAACAATGGCATATTTTTGATAACATATTAAGCTTGTAAGATGTTTTAAATGCCCATAAACTGAAGTTTTGTTAATGAATCCAAAATCTTTGAGTGAGGGATGGCTATCAGCAGGCTATACTGTAACCCAGAGTATAACACGTTACACTTGTAACTTCTTAATACTGCCAATATTTATATTCCATTTGCTTACTAAATTAACTCATTAAGTGAATTACAGTTTGCACATTTAGGGTATTACACAATTCTGTTTCATTTAAATGATATGCAAATGTAGACAGTGGTCAGGAAATCGTTTCATTTAGCTCTGTCAAGCATCTCAAGATTAACTGTCTTGTGATGTTTGTGATAGTATTATTGGACAGCACATATGCTCATATAAAGATTTAATGTAAACACGCTTAATTTTAGATTAAAATGTTTTAAGCATGAATGTTTGTTCCCCCAAAAAAGGCTATTTGAGTTATTAAGAAAACTCATACCACACTGAGCTTTGAAACAATAGGGCTTTCTTTATATGCAACAGGTGATCAACAGAATTTGACCTTTAAGCAAACAGAAGTAACAGTTGAGCTGTAGCCAGCATGTCCAGAATGCTGAGAAAACAGCACTTGCAGTTATAAACACCACCTCTAGCTCAAGTTTTGTGGAGGATTGTAGGAGCCAGAGGCAAAACCTGCTATTGTTTGTCCTATTGAAGAAAATCAAATCCTGATCAATCCAGATCTTTCCTTAACTGTTTAACATGGAAGGCTAGACACACCTGATCTGGCACAAGGCAAACTTCATTTAATGAAACAATAGCAAAGTTTAAAATTTTTAATCTTTTTTTATAGAACATGGCTATATTTCAATTTCTTTCAAACGGTGAAGTATTTCTCCCAGAGCAAGAGATTTTTTAAGTTTTCATCAGCCAGCTACAGGAATTGAAAATATAGTGTGTACAACTTCTTAGCATCAAGGAAGAGCAATGGCTTATGCAGCAGAACCATGGATTTGCTTGAAGGAGAAACCACATTAGAACATTTAGTATGTTTACTATAAATGCTGTTTTTCTACAGAGATACGAAAGACAGAAAATACAAACCTAATTTGGGGAAATTCCAATTACTGTTTTTCCTTTCTTGGTCTTCTGTTCTGACTCATTTCTGAACATCGACGTTAGAACTTGCAGTGATACTAAATTACTACTACTAAGAAGAGAGCCTGAACCTTAGGCAGCTCCAATTTTACCCATTTGTTTGACAGAACTCGTAACAGCCACAAAAGTCAATCAGAAGTAAAATCAGAGGAAAAGCAGTGACGCCGTATCATTTGGTAAGTGCTAGTTTAGAATTCACATAATTCTTAGTTTTGCATCTGACACTCGTTGTCTCAATTTTCTTTCCTGGATATTTCGTGTAATTATTTTCTTGAGAAAGGCACCCAAACTGCATTTTTATCTTACATAAGCCCCTAAGCAATGCGAGGCAAAGCTTTCCCTTCCCCTGTGTGCTACTTCCACTGCTATCAATACCTCTCCCATTTTTAATTTTTTCTTAAAAGAAAAAAGAAAAATTAAAAGCATTAAAAACAGCACTCACACTTCACGTTTTTTCCTTTACCAAAATGATAGCTCTTCCTTTTTAAGCACAAGTACAGTAAGGAATGGTTAAAAAAAAGTGCTAAATTTTCTGTATCTTCAATTTTCCATAATGGTGATTTTAATTTGACTTTGTTTTGCCAGCTCTAACACAGATAATCACTATTCCTGCAACCTTATTAATTCCCTGGAAATGTGACTGTAACACAACTCTTGTAAGCCACAATAGTTTGTTTGGGGTTTTTTTTCCCCAGTTCCATGTTATTCCTGCTATTACTTAACGCTGCAGTCGTCTTTCATTTCTACCCTTCAATGTTACAAATACACAGGAGGGGAGGAAAGTATCTAATACTCAACTTCATGCTCTGCCATCCAAGAAAAGTGTTACAAGCTAGGTGGAAAATCAAGAAAGTCAACTACGTAATAAATGCATATACACAAATCTACAATGCCACTAATGTCCAAAGATGAGGAAAAACTTAGAATTAGCCTGTTATACAACATTCAGTTGTTTGCACAAAACTACAATTCTGCATTCTGGAAATAATTTAAAAGTAGCCTTTGTCAAGCTGTTTGCACATCTGTCTAATTTTAGAAGCTTTCTTAAGGACATTCTTGTATTTAATACAAGAATACAAATTGAGTGCAAATCTAGAGTCACTTTGGAATTTAAGTCAGTCATTGTCAAACTCAACCTACAATGTTTCACTTAAAATTATTGCTATGTTCCAGTTAAACTATTCAATTGATCGCTCTAATTTACATATTGCCCCTAGAACAGTGCTTTTCTCCACTTTCCATATTTCCCTATTTTTCTAAAGAAAGCTTAATGAACATTGGTTACAATGTTGTGTTGCAATTTGCAAAATAAACATCACATGAATTGCCAAAGTAAGTTTTCTGGTAGTGTAAGAGAATTCATTTTGAAACGGCCACGGACACATTAGCATACCTTATGCTGCTCTGTATTCACTTCAGGATAAAAATGTAATCTTTAAAACGGTCAGTGAAATTGATTCTGTGCCCTATGAATCAGTGTGAGGCTTCTATTTTTACATAATATTTTATTAAAATAATCTAGTTGTACTTAATTATATTATCACACTTGCTTTAATTCTTACTACCACTTCAGCTCAGCTGTCCTTGACCTTTCTAGAACAAACCTCTCTCCACTACCAATGTTGGCAGCATAGAGCTCCATTTATAATCCCAGTAGAGCTTTGCAGCTCGAGCTCCACGTGGTGCTTTAGCTCAAACGTTGGTGTGTCTCATCAGGGAAGGAGACCTCAACAATTGGGAACTTCTGGCTTATCTCAAAGTGAGAAGAAAATCTGCTCTCCCTCATTTCCTCTCCAATACACTGAAAGAGCGACTCTTACATTATTTCCACAAAGCAGCAGGTGAAAAGCTTGACTACACTTCCTTTCTGGCAGTATAATTTTGCCATAGGATAGCACTTTGTACATTACAAAATGCCATTCCAATCAGTTTAAAAAAATACATACATATAAAATCATAGAATCGCTTGAGTTGGAAGGGACCTTAAAGATCATTGAGTACCACTGTAGTTGTTATGTATTTGCTTGATAATATTTTAATTAAGTCTGTCAAACGCATTTAAGTGAAATAATAATTAGTACAAAATTTACTTAACAGTTTCAATTTGTTTGAAAGAAAGTAGGTTCTAAAGTAAGTTGAAATCAACTGATATGTCTGCTCCTGTGACACTGTCTTTTAGGACAAAATTAAAGTTTTGTGCCATTTATTACAATTTCTACAATATTCGTTTGCAAAGTAGCTCAAAGGGAGTTACATACAAAATTCCACTTTGCTTTTAAAATGTATGTATTGACTCTACTTCTCTTACCTTGAAAGGCTGCAAAAGCCAGTTTCAGCAGGCATTAACAGTTGCTGTCCACAGCCGGTTTGCTTTACTCCCCAGACACGTCTACCCTGCGATGTCCAGAACTGACATTCTTTCAAGTGCTCCCCATTTATTTAATAATTCCTTAGAGGCAAACCAGCCAGGAGAAAGAGGCTGAGATTTTTTTCCATCCTCAAGGTCAACCTCTTCAGAGGATTCTCTATTGAGCAACAGCAAACATACTTACCTTGCCGAATTCTGCCCAGCCTGGTCAGAGCACAGAAGCCACACAAGTTTTCCGTACATATACACTGAGAAAAGCTAAATAGTTTTATTTGTTGTTCTTTTGTTGTTCTATACAAGCTACTAAAGTAGGGGCATTAAGCATGTAAGACAGAAAAATAGCAGCAAGATGCTAGATTTTACAACAGTGCTTAGCATGCCTTTTTTTTTTTCCTGTTGCAGTTTCAGGCTGTGGCATGTTCATTAAAAATGCCCTGAACAGTTGTCTATTCCTCAACTACTAAAAGCATATAGCAATTTATTAAAACCATGAAATATTTAGTGTAAGAACTTAAGGATCACAGGAATGACAGACTCCTCCTGTTAGATGTTNNNAATATCCCATTGTAACTAAAGCCATTTTTAAACAAGATTTTTTTTTAAATTAGTGAGTTCAGGCACAGGATTTGTAATATTTCTAGAACTACTCAATTAGTCTTAGATACTCTGTTTTTCAACAGGTGTTTTTTGTAATGTTACTCACAGAAGTCGTTTGATTTTAATCTAACGTTTAATATTTTCAGTATGGCATCAGCAGAAGTACCTGTATCATGCCCTACCCAACTTTTAAAATATTCTGTCTGTCCTAAGCTGCAAAAAAGGAGCTGAAGTGGGGAAAAGAAACAAAACAAAAAAAAGCAGTCTTCTAAAAACCAAGTATATTCCATTGAGTAATGCTAAATATACTAGCAAGAAATAATCAAGTAGCTAAAGGTTTTGTTGGTACATGTAGGACATCTTCTCTTACAACTTTTCTCTAGTACTAACCAGTGAATATTCTCTCACACACCAAAAGCAGCATTTGATAAACCTTAATTAACATTTTTGCCCAATATCTATATTACAAGTGAAATATTTTAATTACACCCTATTGGCATGGTCAAAATCAAAAGAAATTTATAAACTTGTTTTAAGTAAGAAATTACTCTGATGACATCAAGTTAAACTTAGTTTAGCTAGAACAAGAGAAGAGCAGAAGCTAAATTTTAAATAACTTAATTTGAAAAACATTAGGGGGAAAAAGGCAATCCTTGTGATAATAGTTCACAGCCTTAGCCTTCTGACATGGTCTCATTCATTTCTAACTATAGTTTTTAATATTTAGGGTTTAAATTTCTGCTGTCATTATGTGGAAAATATTGCTGTATTTCCCAACTGGAAAGTACTCAATACTGAATCACCAAGTCAGTAGATTTCACTTTAAAAAGGCACAAAACATTACATGTAAGGAGAAAGGACCTCGCCTCAGTCAGACTGAGCACAAAATCTCAGTACAGTCTCCTCTGCCATTCATGATAAAACATTACCAACAAAGAGTCTAGTGGAACAAGAGGAAAAAAAAAAAACCCACGGTTTTATGCCTTAATATTGTTTACACCTCCCCCTTATTTCCCCTTGTACAGGTGGAAAGCATGAAATTCAAGCTTTCAGGAAAAGGTATGTTCATCTCATTGATAGTTCCTGGGAAACAGTTAATGGGAGAAGAAAAACAAATCATATCTTGGGGAAAAAAATACAATAAATTTAGAAAGTAGCAATGCTCCATCCCAAATGTTCCCTTCCCCTGCTCCCAGTGGTGAAAGGGCAAGCTCTCCAGCACTAAGCTCTTGATATCACTGCACCATAATTTCTACTTGAATCTGTATTCTCTCCCTTTTAGAAATTTTGCTAAAATGATATTTCAGAGTAACCGTATAGTGTATTTACTGCAGTTGTGCTGTTGGAGGTACACTTCACTGCATCTAGAAACAGAAAATGAAATGTTGGAGGGAATAAATAATTGGCATGGAAACTTCAAAACTGATGTATCCTCTTTTTGTGGGTGTAACTGTAAAAAGGACTGCACTAAAAGGCTTGAGGAAGTGAAGCAAGCACAGCGACCTATCTAGACTTTTTTTTTTTTTTAAGAGGGGAACTGGAAGCTCCTTTGACAAAAACAGACCTAAAATAAACTCAATTGAAAAATTTCAGACCTAGGGAGGGCTCCTACTGCTCACTAATTTTCTAGGCTATAATCCTACCGAGTAGATTTGGGATCTGTTAGTAATAACAGTGAAATAATTACAGGTAATTACAGATATAGTTCCTCAATTGAATGAATATTTAAATACTTCTATCAAGTACTTTAACTCAATTCACATTTTAAGTAATTGTTTAGCACATAGAAAATTTCTCCATTATTATTTAAAAACTAGAAAAAATTAGTGTGGTTCTCTTCAGCCTGTCTTTTGAACAGCAAACAGATGCCAGCAAGCCTCATAATTTTAAGGCCAAATGTGAATATAAATGCTATTGTATTGAAAAATTCTATGATTGTTCCTAAAGTAAGTGTTGTGAACTGTAGCTTTCAAAAACATAGCTTGAATTGACTATAAACCTTTGGCCATTCTTTGAGTCCTCTACAGTTGTTAAACAAGTGTAAACACAAAGTACACTTCATGTGTTTATTTTCTTGCACTCAATTTTTATGCAGTTATTTTTTATATACATACTTCTGTAAAACCATGTCTATATATGAGAGTTGTAGATAACAGTAAAATACTTAAGACTTAAGTTAACATTGATGCACTTTTATCTAAAGCATAAACAAGTTGCTGAATCTCTGCCACGCTTAAGCAGCACAATAATATTGGGGTTTAAGGTTTATTTTACTACACCAATATTTACGTGCTGCTAGGGCGGAACAAGTATGACAACTCTTCTATTCATCCACATGCCAGGAACACAAATTTATTAACAGAAAAATTAGTATCTTCAACTGTTTCTCTTCCTTAAATTTCTAAAGCAGCAAATAATGATTCGCATCTTTATCAGAGCATGCAAACCATGATGTGCTGCTAAAGTACTTTAAGGTCTCAAATACAAGACTTAAAACCTAGACAGTATTTTTTTATAAGTGGAAACGTTGCTTTAGTTAAAATTGGTTTTATTCATACACCAACCTGTAAAATTAAGAACCTGTTATGGTCCAGATCAATTCCATGGCTTCGAAGAAGAATACCAACATCCTTGAATGTTGTTTTCTTTCCATTGATGTAGTAGACAGAAGAATTATCTCTATAGGCAGTTCTAGATACACAAAAATTGCTGTTAGGAATGACTTCATAATCATCTCCTTCCTGTTTTGAGGAAAAACAAAGCCAGAAAAACAATTACTATATCACAGATTTACATCATATTTCACAATTAAGCACAGAAGTTTTATCATGATCAGGTTTTAAGTCAATTGTACACTAAGGTCTAGTAGAAGTGGGAACTGTCTTAAGGCTGCATATCTCAAAAAATTTTTAAAACATCCAAAAAAATACTTGAGAACTGGACAAAAATTAGCCCAAATCATTTAAACTGAATGACTCTCATCTTATGCCTTTCTGACCTCTAATACAAGTTATTGCACTGAAAATACTTAATTTATTTTCTTTACCACTGCTTCAAATCACAAAGGAAAAGGCCTACTTCAGTTTTAAAGTGTCTGTACTATTCCACCCTTTAAATTTTAGATTAGCAAGTCTTGAATGACTTAAGCACTATTTGCATTTTAAACTCCTCTTTTATAGTGCTAGGAAAAGGAGTTACTTTTAGCTAAGTAGTTCTAAAGAGAAATGGTAGAAGATAAAAAGCAAAACATTAAAGATGTGACAAATATGACATGATCAGCTTCAAAAGATATCTTAGACTTACCTATAAAGCAACAACTAAAATAAAGCTGGTACTATACTTTAAAAAGTTAAAATTGATGAATGCTTCTAAACTGGCTTACCACTTTCCCAGATTAACCCCCAAGAGCATAATCCAACTGGTATCTAGTATATGCAGAACTTTTTTAGATCATAAAATTAGCTCCTAGAGGTTAATGCAAAGTAAAGTGGAAAAAAATTAACAAAATTTTGAATCTGGTTATTATAAATACAAGCAAAAGTTGTGTGTATTATATCAAGTCAAAGAAAAAAAAAAAATCTGTCTTTTAAAACTGTTCCTTTAAAGGCTGAATATATTTCTACTTTATTAACATAATTTTTGTAATTTCAATGTACATTTCCCACTGTTGTGGCTGTCCCCAAATTCAACACTTGATACTTCAGCTAGAATGTGTGCACAACAATTATACTCAAAGTAACAGAAATAAATTCCTTGCACTGTAATAGCAATAAATCAACAAAACCATCCAGAAGTTTTTATCAATACATGAAGTGGCAAGCAAAAGAAATATTTTTTTTAATTTGCCAACACTGTATTTAATTCAAACAAAATATCAGGTTCAAAAATATTTAGTGGTAGGATGTGATGTCCAGAATTTTTGACGAAAAATCTGTTTTAAAATTGCAGGCACCTTTACAGTATACAAAGTGTAAATAAGAAAGTTTCAGATTCATTATATATTTTTCTACATTTAGGTTACCTAAAATAGTTTCTAATCAGTTTGGAAAGTTTTGCTTAAATAGGTTTTATTTCTTAATATATATGATCATATTATAAATTTAAGAATACATAACATGTCCAAATGTACACTTTATAAATTTTTAGGGGTCCTATTATTTTCAGAAATAAGTTTCATTTGCTTGAGGTAAAACAGATGACAACTCTAAAACGACTTCTTCTTAAAAGGATTATTACATATTTCTAAATAGTTTAAAAATGGATATGTACCAGATATTAGTCCTGCAGAAAATAAAAAAGAATCACTACTAATATTTTAAGAACTGCACTACTCCATAGAAGAATTTTTAAGCTAAGTAACTTTGAATGGATGTTTTACATCAAAAAGGTAAACTAATCATGCTATAAAGTTTTCCCCAGCTCAAAGTAAAATAACTAAATATTAAAAGTTTTCAAATCCTTAAAGAAAAAAAGTCTCCACTGTTCTGAATAGAAGCATACATACCTTGTCAATGATCTTTTGGAAGTGGACTTCCACAGAACAACTCTGGATGTCCGTATGTTTGTCAGAATTATGGATCAGCACAGAGAGTTTTTTGGATCTGATTTTTTGTGCTCGATACCCAAACACAAAAAGCATCGAATCAATGACATTGGATTTTCCACTGCCATTTGGCCCAATAATACACGAAAAACGCTGCATAATAGAAGGAAAAAAAGAAATTCAAAGGAAAATAGATCCTGGCCAGTGTACATCACCTATTTCATCTGTGAACAGTTTAAAACACAATTATTTCTACTGCATGAAACTACAGACTATTTGACAGTGATACTGCCAAAGGTAAAGCAGTACAACTTATTTAAGAAAAAAAACCCCACGCCTCAGCTCAGCTTTCTAAATTTTAACTTGTTAACTCAAAGCGATACTGCATTTAGCAAGCACGTTCGCAAGGAAAGTTTCATGATTAGCCACGTAAGTCTCTTGTGGGCACTACAAAATATTCTCATTCTTCAAACACACCCCTAAAAGTTCTCCAGTAAGCGAAATAAAGAGAGAAGTGTGTTTTTTCTAAGGTTTACTGGTAAAATTAAAATTGTACAGTATCAGAAAGTTGCACTTTACTATTTTCTGTATTGTCCAATACTGAAAATTTAGAATATCACTATATAACTCATTCTAAAATTTAAGTATTTTTCAGTTATTTTGAGATAAGCTTACATGAAAATACAGGAAGAAATACTAATACAAAGCGAAGTCTTACCTTCATTTAAAAAATGTTTAAGATAAAAGAAAGATACCTTATGAAAAGGTCCCAAAGTTTGCTCCCCTGCATAGGATTTGAAGTTCTGGTTTACAATATGAGTTATCATGAGACGAGGAGCACCAGCTTCATTGGTCATTGCTGGAGGTGGGGGAGGAGGGATGCTACCCAAAATCTCTTCTAAACTTCGATTATCAAGCACCTCATTTGAGACTGCTAAAAACCATCCAAAATAAACAGAAAGGAAAAAAAAAAAAAAAAAACAGACTATAAGCTCTCAATGACTAGACACCTTTTAAAATGCTCAACTGGAAAAACAAACATCATTTCAATATGGACCAAACCTATAATTTTGGCTGTAATTATTAAAATGAGTTAAGTGGAATTAAAAGTCTTCTTTCCGTGAACTGAACTCTTTAAAAAAGAGATACTTAAGATGTCCCATCGATTCACTAGTGGGTTTTTTCTTTCATTATGTAATTCTTATTCTAACACACTTTAATAGGCACTCTGCAATTACAATAGCTACAACCGTCACAATAAGCCTACAAATCTGAAACAGGCAAAGTCTTTCTAATTAATAAGTGCAAAGCCACATTTCAAGCGTGCTCCCAAGTCACTCTGCAAGATTTGGGGATCGCTGCACAATGCTGTAATGACAGCACAACCAGCCTGCAAAGACAGGAAGTTTGTTACGAAAACAAACTGGCCCCCTGGATATCAGCTAGTTGTAAGCAAAGCAGCTTTTCAACAGTTACTAGCAGCTTTTTCTTCAAAAAGACAGTAGTATTTGCCACCAATTTCAACATATTAATCTATTTGTCAAATACCTTGTTTCAATAATTGCCTATCTGGCTACCAAAAAAGACACACACTGCTGTTTTTTCCAGACATTTTCAGTAAAAACTCAACTCGGGAAACTCAAGAAAATACACCGTTTCATGAAGTTTCAAGAAAGTCAAATCATTTTAAGAGTTAAGTAAATAAACTTGACATTTATTCCATTCCAAGAAATCCCATACCATTGGCTGCACATAAATTTGAAAAATCCTGCTGTTGTACCACAATCTTAAGTACAATGTTACAGATCAGGCATATGAAATAGGCTTTATTAGGAGAAAGTCTACAAATTGCTTTTGCACTTGTACTAAATCACTGGTCCAAACACTTTAACTCTTTGCAAGCCTTCTTTATCATTTTGAAAGCAGTTTAAACTTGCCAGGACTCAAAGCTTTCAATATTCCTTTCTAGAAGAGAAAAAGAGCAAATCCTATATGCAACAGCTGATAAATTCAACCAAACAACATTGCTGCTAAACAGGCACTATCACACCAAGTTTACACACCATGAAAACCACAATATTTGGACCTACCTTGTGGAGGTACTGCACCAAGCTGTCTGTCACCTTCGTTTTCCACTTCCATGTCACTGGAGGACTCCTCTAAGGGCTCTCTGCCTTTCTGATGGGCTGCTGTAGAAGCTTTGGTGCTCCTGCTTGACTTGACCTTCGTTGGCTGTTCCCCTTCCATTCCAAGCAATCAAACTACTGAAGGGATCTATCTCCTTTGCTAACATAAACAAGAAAACCCCGTGATCTAAGCACTGAACTATAATCCCCTAAGGAATATACCTACATGTTTGCCCAGATGTTTGACTAACTTCGAAACTAAGGACTAGAGGAGTTTTGAAGCCAAAAATCCAGATCTGAAACAAAATCTAAAGCTTAGCCTCAGAATGCTATATTTTACAATACATCACCCCCCAAAAAAACAACGGACCGACCTCAATCTGTAAAAACAGCACGAATCTACCTACTGAAAACTCATACAGCCATGTTCAATGCAGTTACTATGCTCAGAGATAGCCACCGTGATGCTGGGGGCAAAAGAGTTAAAGACACATTTGCAATAACAAACTGAGTAACCATATGTCTTATGGAAGCACTCTTTACATACACATTTCAGACCTGACAAGCATTTTACTTTGTACAGTCCGTGCTGACTATATATTTCATATGGACAGACAGATAAACAAAAAGACCTGCATAATTATAGCAAAGATTTGACTCTTAAACAGTTTAAATCAACACATTCACTTCGCAAAATACAACACAACCAACACTTCCAGCATTCAGTGTTTAACGAGAAAACAAACCAAAATACCTTAATATAGCTGTGATGTAAAAGTAAAGTGATCAAAAACAAAACGTTACAAAAGTCCATCAGCTGGCACTTAAGCACAGCTCCCAAAAAGTATAAATAGAAAGCAACCGACGAGAAGAAAGAACGACTGCATAAGCAAAACTCTCTCCGAAGAGTTTAAATTGCAGCAAGTGGCGAACTTAGTTCGCAGAAAAACAGACATGAGAAAGTTTACTTCTCACAAGATAAAAAAACTGACGTGGTTAGAAAGTCATCTTACAATTGGTGCCAATCATTTGACGTTTTCAGACCTACCCCCAACCCACACTCTCATGAGAGTCCTTCATTTG
>JAOXNG010000042.1:8134452-8146102 GCA_028566535.1 Scolopax minor
GGTTTTTACCCCACAAAGTTTACTGAGGCCTCATGAGCATCTTGAATGTTCCTGTGCTTCTTTTCTTAATTCTGAGGAGTGGTGTAGATCCAGCTGCAGTCTAACTCTCTTCTATTGAGGCCGGGAGAGCGATCTCCTGTTGTCTGCATCTCTACATGTCTTTTTGTCCTAAATCTTTATTAATTAGTTGCTTTGGGCATTTTTGTCAAAAACTTCTATCTTGATATTAAGGGGAAACAAATTAAATTTCCTGTGATAGACTTCTCCTTTATGGGATTTCTGTCGGTGTCAGAATTTTCTGCAGCCTCCTGTTGATCTAGCACAGCTGATTTCTTTGGACAAATTCCAACTCAGTCCAGAAGTACTGAATATAATTTTGGAGCTGCTTATTTCCAGACTCAGTCTGACTCTAAAATGCTGCTTCAAGGAACTCTGTCTGGCATGTTCCTCTGAAATCCCAGTGGGATAGAAACATTGTTCTTTTTAAAGACAGATTTGCCTCAGGAACTTCTCTAAATAAAAAGTAAAAATTGCCATTTCAATATTTTTTTTTTTTTTTTTTTTGGAAAGACTATATGACACTTATGAGGAGTATGGGAATTCAGGACCATATCCTGCATCCTCTGAGAAGATCAACTACTCTTCTACCACAACTATACTTTGAGGAAGACTGAATCATTAATGATACTATATCACTTAAAATATTCTTGGTGGCTCTATTTTAACAGTACCAAATGTGCACAAATAAGATTGTTTAAAAAAAAATTGTTACACTTTCTAAACACTTAAAAGCTACATTGGCGAGATATAAAAACCTAAAATCTGTTAAGTAAATTACCTTTGAATAGAAGAATGGCATTGTGTCCATGTGTACCTTTTTCCTCATTAATTGAATCTGGGAGGCCTAAATGAAGGCCCAGAGTTGTACATTTTAAATATGACAACACACTAAGAAATCTCTGATCTTAATGCATAAATAACTATGGTCTATAGTGTATAAGAACTTAATCTTTAATAAGTAAACTGAGTTTCTTGGTAATATGCATTTATGCTATAAACCTTAAGGCTTCCAAACGGAGCCTTCAGTTATCTTCAGTTTCACCATTTATCAACTGTGAAGCCTCCAGTTTAATACATAAAATCTGCTCCTACTCTCTTCAGACTCCTCAGAGACTCATTTAATCAGCCTCTGGGCCATTGAACTGTAAATAGACGAAAAGTACTAGCAATGCTGAATAGAAAATACAGAATTTGGGATAGTTAAAGAATGATGCGTTTTCTCTTCCCAGGAGCAGTTTCAGATATAGAAATCCCTATAGTTTTCCAGGGGAGGAAGAGACTTCTTGATAATAGCAGAACAGCCTTAAATATTTTTTTCCGTAATATACTGTCTAAATAGACATGTTAGGAGGACTACATAGATGATATTTACCTGCAAGAAGACCTGGATTTGTTTTAACCCTAGTGTTTCTTAAATAAATGCAAGTGCCATGTTTGTTAGACTTATTACATTTAAGTTGATAATTTCTCTGATAACTTTACAGTTGGTGAAGATGGCCAAGTGAAAATCTGGTCTAAAAGTGGAATGCTGAGATCCACTTTAGCTCAGCAAGGTAAGTTAATTTTCTTGAAGTTCCATTAGAACTTTTTAATTTGGGTTATTATGAAATATATTTAAGTAACAATCTCTAAATCTGACAGTAATGATTTAAGGATCTTACAGCCTAGATAAACTTAACTCAAATTAATATAAATCGTAGTTGAATACAGGGGAACTGAATTTGTAATATTAAATTATCTTAAAAAAAAATCTTCAAATTGAAAGTATTATTGCAACATTTTTACACAATAGTTTCAGTTCCACCCTAAGGATTCTGGAGAGGCTAAAGAATTAAAAATAAAAAAATTCAGGTTTTGATAACCAGCCACAGACTCATGGTAAAACTAAAAGAAAAAAAATCTCTTAAAGTACTGCAAGAATGCTTGAAAAATGCGAAGTGCATGTAGGTTAGTTCCTCTGAACTTTAAAACTTAACGTTCCTTGGTTCATCTCTCTGTTTAACCCAGTGACTAATTTTATATATGCAAACAGTCCTACTGAAGTGAAACAATCCCTGTGCTTAAGTTCTTTGTTGAACTGGGGCCATGGAGACCTAACCTTGATCTTGGCTTTGTCACTACAGTTTTATGTGTACTAGAGCATTCCAGTTATTTTTATAAGTTATATAGTCAATTTGAAATCACATTATTGTAAAGTGCAACAGTGTAAGCTGCAAATACATATTTATACAAATTATGTTTGACATTTTAAAAATGCAATTTTTTATAATCATAATTTCTAACATTTTTGTACTATTTCAGTGAAGATACTGAGCTAGATTTTGTTTTTCAGACTTCATACATTGAGATCATGTGACCTTTTGACATTTTTTAAGAAACCACATGCACCTGGGGTTGGGTTAAATGTCAGACCCTTATCTCTTTCTAAAACAAATTATCTAAATTCTTTCAACCTGTTGAAGGCATTTTAACCACAGGAGTAAATGTAAAATGTATTTCAGTTCTGTTAAGGAAGTTCATATATTCAGATGTAGTGTTTTTTCATGCTTACAATGTAGAAAGATAAGCCAACTGAACAGCATTTTAAAAAAAAAACCAAACCAACAAAACCAAAAGAAGCACACACTATTCACTGTTTCTTAGTTGATATATTTCAAGCTTTTTTATGTTTAACTGTGCTTATCTTGAGGTTTGATGAAGCTTATAAAGTAAGAGACATGTTCTAGTTTGAAATATTTAAGCTGCATTTTCATTGATTCCTTATAATTTCTGGTACAGTATAAAAGTACGGTTGAGTCCCCATGGAATAATTGTCTTTTTGGTTTTATGTTTCAAGATAAAATCCTGTGAGGCTCAGAAACCCTTTAAACTATAATTTTATAGGATCGAATTCCCACAGACCATTCTGTAGCTACTGACATCTGAGATCACGATAGGATTCTGCAGAAATTCTGATTCTGTTTTTTAAGACAGGTATATCATGTTTAAGCTAATTTTTTACTTCATTTATCATCTCCTTGAGAAATGGAAGGATTCCCATTGCTAACATTCCTTCTACTCATTCCACTCTTTGTATTAGAAATAAATTTTCAGTCTCTTATCATTGGATTATGATCCACATGCCTGTTCTATCTTCGGATTTTTATTCACTACAAAAACATGAATGTATGTTTTTCCCTTTTTTAACTTTTTCAGTACTTATATGGAGTGCTCTGGCCATATGTCCCCCCATCATGCTGATGCATGGAATAAAGTTAGTGTGACCTCATAACCTCTACTGCAGTCAGCCTCAAGCTGTAGTATTGCTGTTATGGCTGTGTTGTTCTTTGAGCCTGATCTCTCTTTTTCATCCTTAGATTATCTTGATATTCTCCCTTCTGTTCCTCCTTTTCCTTAAAATGAAAGCTTTTTTAACAAATGCTGTAACTGCAACCCTTTGGGTTTCTATAGCTGACACAGAGCACTGGTACATTTTAAAGAGGTAATTTTTTTTTCATGGATCTCTTTGGTATATGTTGGTAACCCACACGATTGTCCTTAAAGCAGGATTTGTCTGTATTCTGGGATGTATACATTGCATCATCACATTGTGCTCAAAGTGTCCATGTTCCTTTGGAGAGAGCCACCAAACTGTGAAGCGTAGGAAGTATTGAAGTTCCACAATTGAAAGAAAAGGTGGTTCTACCAGAATAAATTTTTACGGTGCTTTGTAAACTCTGGCACTAAGATTGAGGTGAAGACTCACCTGTAGTGTCAGTGGTGCCGCCTGCAGTAACTGAGTCCTTCATAGGCCAAACATCTGGTTAGTAGGACCTGTGCTGAGCCCACAGTGGCAGAACTTCTCTTAAGATGTCTGTCTAAAATTGCCACTGCTGAGGTTCATAAACCACTGGTTCTCTAACCCTCCAAGTCCCCTACAGAGTCAAAGGTTTTGGTCAAACTGAAAATTAAGTAGACTGCAGGTGTGCCTTCCTCACTACAATCTGTAGCACCATTTCTTCAGTTTATCCCACCTCTAAAGCTGACAGGTTTGCTGATAACTCATTCGTCCTGCAGGATCTGACAATCTTTAGGGCAAACAAGCCTCATGGATCCACCCAATGAAATACTTGGTATGATGAAATACTCAGTATAATGAAATACTCAGCATTTCATTACTAGAGCACCTGCTTAAATCCTGGTAACTATTCTTGTGTCCCTAATTCCAGTTAAGACAGGAGTCATTCCTTGCAGGAAAGTTATATCTTAAGTCCACAAGATGACTATTTCTTGTGCTATGAAAACTGACTCTCTTTAAGAAGAGCATTTGGCAAAGGACATCACCATAACCTTTATGAAAGTACATATACATTGTGCAGACCAAATCAGTGCACTCCATGTGCTTTTTGGTTCTTGGTGAAGAGACTTTACATTTTAAAATTATATGACACTTATTTATCATTTAAACATCATTATCCACAGACCTGTTGTTTCTGAACCATGCGTTCTACTTTTACCTCAGATGGATTTCTAGTTCTTCAGGTGATTTCTGTCCCCTTTCTTTGAAATTGAATTTGTCATCTAGTACTCAAGGTTATATCTTTCTGGAGTACTTAAAGTACTTAACCTTTTGTCCCTGCTGACTTTCTGATGGGCTTCCAGTGTCTAGCATGCTGAGAAAGCACCAAGGAGGACTATGAATAATTGGTGTATAGGTTGCCTTCTTGGTTAATGGAAGCAGAATCACAACAGCTGCAATTTAAACAGTTTAATTACACCACATTTAGTGTGAAGTGGAATTTTCTTTTTAAGAGGCAGTTGTATTCCAAATGCAGCTCCTATTTTTTGTGTTGCCAGAGAGAGATATAAAATTGTCTGAATTAATCTTTCTACTCCTGTGAAGTCACATAGTCCTTCTGTGGTAATTACCAAAGTATCTACTTTGGCTGAAACTGTCAGGGTGATGTCTCTGTCACTCCTGCACTCAGACCTAGCTCTTTCTCTGCCACAATGGCCATGGGAGTGATTGACCAGGGATTAACATCTGCTAGTGGAGCAGTGGGATGGGAAGAAGTGTGCTTAGTGCTGCTGTTCCTTTTCCAGATCCTCTCTTCAGATTTAACCTTTTCTGCTTTTCTCACTTCTTTCCTCAGTATATTTTCCTGAAAATGTTTATCATCAATGCAGTCCACTGCAGTTTGTTCCGCTGAATTTTTCTTTCCCCAGCAATGCAATGTGTTGGCAGTCTTTTCCCAACCAAGTTCTTGTTAAGTGCAGAAGGAAATGAGTTAACTTAGCTCCTGCTGTTAAGCCTTGGAAATTGTGGTTAAGTAGTCAGCCGTCATAAAAAAGTTAAACATTTGGTTTAAATATAAAAATCTTCTGATTGTTAAATCAGCATTAGAGCAGGAAAAAAAATTAGTTTATTTAGAATTTCTGTACAGCTGGTGACAGAATTTATGTCATTTTCAACATAAATTGCTGCCAGTAGGAAAACAGCTAGCGCCAGATTTACTTAATATATGTTCCATGTTTCTGTGAGTCGTCTCCTATAATGGTTGACAAGTTAAAAAAAAAATTACATAATTCTGTATTTCTAAATAACAGAAAATAAATGCCTTCCTAAAAGAGAATGTGAAGTACAAAAATATTCAGGAACAATGACACCTCAGTTTAGAGTTTGAGTAGTAATCAGGTTTAGTGTGCTGAATTGATTTACTGTAATAAAATCAACCTTTTTGTTCAGAGAGAAAGTTCAAAGGCTTAAGCAGTAAGATATTAGATATTTTTAGGAGAGATGATATAACAGTTCAATCACTTAAGTATCTAAATCTCATCAAAGTATTCCCATAAAAAGAGATTCCTGAGTCATTTTTTGAAATGGAATTTAATATCCCTAATGTGTTCTGGAAAGTTTTACATTAAGCGTTTTGGGGGTTTTTATTATCATAAATTGAAGATATATAAAAAATGGTTTGTTTGATCAATTTTAATTCATTTGATCAATTTGATACTTACTTATCAGCTGAAATTTGCGTGAGTGCCTAAGGAGTGCATGTCTTTGAGAATTTAGGAGAATTTCTTTCCATTTTCCTCTTCTAAAATTAGATACTGTCAAATACAAATATTTAGGTTGTAACAATTATTTTTTCTTATTTCTCAAACTGAACTTTTGGGGTACAATTCAGCTGTGTTAATGTAGGTGTGCCCATAGTGCCATTCAAGGTTCATTGGGCTGATTCTGTTTAACCTCCAAATCTTTTCCAGAAGGAGATGGATCTCCTTCAGGTCCTGTGTCGTGTCGGTGAACTCCTCGTGGGTAACTAGAGTAGCCTGGGTGCAGCACATCGCTTGGGTGCACGTGTTTAGACAGTTGAGTCATGTCTTCAAAGGCTTCATTTCTGCCAGTGAGAATATTGTGGCTGTTAGAGAAAGACAGAAGCCTGAAATAAACCTTCTCTTTCCCATTTCAGAAGATATGGAAGGAAGTTTTACAAAAAGTCTGACAGTCTCAATCCTTTCAGTTTTACATGCAGTATATCATTGAGACCATGCTGAAACTTTCTGTCCTTTTCTACGGGGCTTTAGTTGTGATAGAAATCAACATTTGGACATGTACTTTACCTAACTTTCTTAGTTTTATTTGCAAGGAATCAAGTATTGTAATACTTTGATTCTTTGTCTTCAGGGAAGACTAATCCTGTCAAGTGCTATGGAAAATATTTGCATAGTTGGCAAGTCTGATTTTTTTTCCTGGATGCTTTTTGCATGTAATTTTTTACTTTCTTCTATTTTCAAAAAAGGTCATTTGAAAACTGCAACATAACATGATTTTGAAATGAAACAGTCAGCTTTATTTTACATATATCATTCTGGCATTTTCAATCTGCAAAAAAATGTTTTCAGTTAATTGTACAAAGTCTGCAGGCTACTTTCTAGTTTTATTTGTTGTCATTTGTTTTGTGAGTTGATTGTGTATGGGATGTTTGGTTTTCTTATATGTGCAGCAAAACAAAAATATGTGTTTTGTTAGAAACTTAGTTATGGAGCCTCAACATCTTACAAAGAATAATTTCGGTGCAATACAAAGATTTTCTACCCACAGTTGTATTCAGCATTTCACCTCACTGCTGGAGGTGAAAAGAGCTATTTTCTGATGTCTATTGATCAGTTAGGGTGACTTATGTTGATTTTCTGTGTCTCTTAAGTGTCAATTGCAAATAAAATCACATCAGAGTATAAGAGACTAAGCAAATACAAAATACAGCTTTTACTGTATGTTTTCTGGAGTTGTGTAAAGCTGCTTACTTATAAAAAGTTTTACAAAGTAATACTGTGGTAAATGGCAATAGATAATGAGGTTTGAGAGAGATACAGTACGTAGGTATTTGATGGTTTACTCAAGTGAATTTGGCAGGACTTCACTCTATGTATTTTTATTTCCTTGAGGAGTGTTGGAAGTGTGTGCAGTATGAGCTGAAGTCTTCAAAGTTGTCCTTCTGGGTTGTGTCTGTCTCTTACCCCTGTCCCTGTGGCTCTCTGGAACACGAAGCAAACCAGTAAACATGGCCATAAGTGCAGTCAGACAAGTGTGGAGAACAAATGGTTACCCATCGTTTGACTTTCTCCCGCTCCTCTCAATTTTTGATGTATGATTTTAAATTACCAATTTGAAGTGGCCAGAGCGGTTTCTGCATAATTTGATCAGATAAGTTATAAGAAATGTAATTTTTCTTTCTTTCTGTCTCCAGGAACACCAGTGTACTCAGTAGCCTGGGGACCTGATTCTGAAAAAGTTCTCTATACTTCAGGGAGGCAGCTGATTATTAAACCTCTTCAGCCAAATGCCAAAGTTTTGCAGGTATTATTAATACATGAGGGCTGTCTCACACTTCTGTGTGAAAACTTTTAAAAATTATTTAGAGTTTTGCCAAACGTATAAAATGTTTGTGCTAAAATTTTCTGTGCAACACGTACAACTCATTTCTCCCCCTACTCTCCACCCCAGCCACCTCACCCCCCTTTTTTTTAGTGTTTTTGAGAATAAGGAGATTGTTCATTTCTCTAAACAAAAAAAAAAATTGACAATTTCTTTGGTGGATATTCTTCAGGCACATGAGTGAGCATTTCCCTTTTCATAAATAAATAAAAAGCAAGAAGATACAGAAGTCTTTCCCTTTTCATTTGTTACAAAAAGGCAGAAAGATACAGAAGCAATAATTTAGAACATGCTTTTAGTGGAGATCATTTTGCTTTCATTCTGCCTTGTTCAGGCTGTATTCTCTGCATTTGTACTGTTGAAAACCCTGATCTCCATTGGAGTGTATGAATGCTGCTAAATGATAAATGATAAATACTAAAAATAGAGGTTCTCAGGCTTGTGGCATCTATGTTTAATTAATTTTTTTTTCCATTTCAGTGGAAAGCCCATGATGGACTTATTTTAAAAACTGACTGGAACTCAGTTAATGATCTTATTCTTTCTGCAGGTGAAGATTGTAAATATAAGGTGAGTACCACTTAAGTTTTTAGGGAAACTAAAGGACTGAAAAAGCTACTAGGCATTCTGGTATTTTCTAATCTTAATAATATTTGGAAGCTCAAAATTAAATGAGAAGACTTTCAGTTTTCAAGAAAAACTTGTTACCCTAAGTTTATTATTTGTAAATACGTCTTGGTCTCTCTACCAGCGTAAAATTAGATTTTTTTTTAAAAGTATAGCAGAATAAAACTAGGTAAAATGCACGTGAAAAAAACTCTGAAAGAAAAATGGGTAGAAATATAGAAATGATTACTTGAAATAGCATAAGCTATGCGATATGCTGAAAATGATAATGAGATATAAAATTGGAGGAAATAAAGCTACTGTTTTCTATTACAGGAGCATTAATGAATCCTTTAAGAATTTTTTTGGTTAAATATTTTGTATCCAAACCAGAAAGCACATATTGTGTTTCTTCCCTTAAGTAGGAACTTACTTTTAATTGTGTCATATGTCGATTCTATCATTCTCTAAGTAGATCATGGCTGTGATAAAAATGTACACAATTAGGAAATTTTAAAAAAATATTTATCGATGTGTTATCAAATTACTTCACTCTGTGAACTGACTTCCTGGCATTCTGTTGATTTCAATCAGTAAAAAACTCTGTGGTTTTTCTTTGGTACCTCATATTGTTGGGAAATGAGTGCAAATGGAATAAATCTTGTGTTTATTTAACAGACTTACAGTAATTTGCAGGAAACAAAACTAATTAGTACAAAATATTTTATACAGAAAAATGTAACATTTGTTGTTGCAGCAAAGCAAAGTCAATTGCATTACACAAGCCAATATTAATTAGGAACAACCTTTAATGAAAAGTGAACTATAATACACAAAGGCTATATCATAGGTATGTAATTTTTTTTTTAAAGGTTTGGGACAGTTATGGACGTCTCCTGTACAGCTCACAGTCCCACGAATATCCTATAACATCTGTAGCCTGGGCTGGGGATGGAGAATTATTTGCTGTGGGATCTTTTCATACTTTGCGACTATGCGATAAAACTGGGGTAAGTAACAACTCTGAGAAATAGCAGATATGGAATTGTACAAATTTATTGATGATACAGTATATATTCCTGATGATATCCATGAACAGGCAGGGATTTTTATTGGCTGAACCACAGGATTCATTACATTCGTAAAACTAGTCATGACTTCCAGCACCTTTCTGCTGGGTGCATCTGACCAAGATATTGCCTTATCGATCTCCCTAGCTGCACTTCTGAATATTTATTTAATGATATTTTCTCTTTCAGGACATTACATTTTTCTGTGCATTTTTTAGCTTTTTTCCTTAAAAACACCAAGAGTTTACAAGCATCTCTTGTAAAGCAATCATAAAATGCAGTTATTGACCATAGGAGTGTATGTGGTGGTTTGGGCTGGGCTGGCCTGGCCACTAAATGAATGGCAGATGCTCTCTTTAACCTCTCTCCCTTCAGAGAGGGAGAGACCCTCCAAATCAGGACAGTGTATAACAATAACTTATCTTAAAAAAGGAGAGAAAAAACTGTCCTGTGCTTTTATTAGTTAGCTTTTTTTCTTAAAATTGCTGAGAGTTGACAAGCACATCACAAAATGCAGTTGCCAGGCATTAGAAGCAGTGAGGCTAATGCAGAAGTAAAAGAGGAGCTAAGAGGCCATTCATGTTTCTATTTCTGATGGATAGACATCATACATAGACATCATAGACAGTTTTACAACATAAAGACATACTTTAATCCTCTCATCTGAGCCCCCTTACTTTTTAACTGTTATGAGAGAAGAAAGGCTCCTAAAGGAGATATCTTTGTTTCTCCTCCTTTTTTTTTTTTTTTTTAACTTGAAGGTTTATTCCTAGTTTTTTGTTGTTGATGTAGGGTTTTTTTCAACTTGGCCTCCAATTAAAATGAACATAATGCAGTTTCATCTACCTTCATTGCTATTCCAAGTAAGTTAGCCCCAAGCACAGATTGGCTTGACTGTCTGTATGGATTTCCGGTGGTTCAGCAACTTTTGCTTCAGACTCAGATTGCATCGAACCTTGCTGGTTTGGGACTTATATTGTCCCATTTTCTACTTATTTTCTTACTGTATTTATTGCTCTCTTGCTCAGATTGGGATAACAGCATTTGCTGTGGTGTTTTCAGGCATCTTCAATAGAGCATGGTTCTCCTTACCATCAACTTGGACTATGTGCTTTGAGTATTTTTACATTCATGGAGAGCCTTTAAAAATCATAGGAGAAGAGGTACAAAGGGATAAGATCTTTAAGTCTGTATTATTTTGCTCTCCATACTGAATGTGGCTTCAGTAACATTCACTGGCATAAGTAAGCATAAATTCAGTGTTACATTTGAAGTTTTCTTCGAAAAATTGCTAGTGCTACTTAGTCTGCATAAGTACAATTTGATGGCAATTAACTTGAAGTAAAACCAGAGTGCTCACATGCTATTCTCTTCTGGAAAGTATTAGGTTTCTAATTTTGAAAAAAGTTGTTTTATTTTGATACCTGTATTTTAAAGGTTTTATTTTAAGGAGATTTTTACTACCTGTGTGTTACAAACATGCTCAAAAGTTCAGAAAAGTAGTGAATAGAGTTGGAATTTGAGATGTGAACTTGTGCAAAAGACTTAGCTACTCATATAGGTAAAAAAGATAATAAAGTAGGTATAAAAGAAAATTAAGAAGGTATTTCCTATCTGTTTGCTATAATGTTGGAGAGCAGATTGCAGCTTCCATCATTTAAGTTTTTCCCAATTGAAATTATTCTTTTAAAAGAAGATATATCTTACCCTTAGTTATGCCTGGCTTTGTTTTGTTCAAAATTGGATATTATTTCTCTTTGAAGAAGAAAATGGATAAATTGTCTGTATGCATAGAATCCCAAAGACTGTGCAGTCATGGCTCAGCTGTTAGAGGATGGGATGCTCCAGTGGTTATTAAAGGGGGACATCTGTTCCCTCCCTGGCATTCTTCTGGCTCGGTTAATGTTGGGCATTGAAGGTGAGATTGAGTCAGTATCTCCACCAGTTCGGTGCACGTATCTGCTGTTACGCTCACTGATTCTCTTAGGAGGAGCTT
>JAOXNG010000042.1:8360950-8373713 GCA_028566535.1 Scolopax minor
TGGGTACTGTGTGTATACTTAACGCTGCTTGCCAGTTATATTCATGGTTTAGCTGTAAGTAGCATTTCTTGACCTCAAGCTAATAGTTTAATATTTACTCTCGGGAACAGACTAGGCATAGAAAAAAACAAGGAAAGTAATACTTAACTTGAATGAGGGCAAAGCCACAGTACTTAGTATTACTAATTCATTACAAAAACACGATTACAATTCTTATTCTACTTTTCATAAGAATACTATTTTCCTCAAACACGTACCTCCCACCAGAGTTGCATTGGGCTCAGTCTCAGACAAGGCAGGAATTCTATTTGGAAAGTTAGACCTATTTTTTGTTACCTAAGTGTAGAACCCTAATTTTACCAATGTATTTTTTTTTTAATATATTACAGAGTACTCATTTATTTTAAGTAGGACATAAAGGCAGGATTCGTGTGTAGTGCTGAAGCAGATGGAAGTGAGGAACACAACAGAAAAAGCAGAAAAAACAGAATTAAGGAAAAAAGAATTAGATGAGGGTTGTCATTTCAACAAACAGAGATAACTTGCAGTGGCAGGACTATTTACTGTACTCAAAACAGAAAATATTTGCAGTTTCACACAAGGGGAGGATGTGAGGGGGTTACTGCAGAGATGTTGCAAGCAGAAGAGGAGGTAGGAAATAATAGAAAGGGAGAAAAAATAGGGGGTGGAGGAATGCAGAAGTGCTGTTATGAAGGAAAAATAGTTTATTTCTATCAGTGCAGAGAAATGTCCCAAAGACTAAATTTTAACTTGGCCTCCTATCTGGGTGAACCATCTTCAGCCATCTATTAGAGCTTAGCTTCAGAGTGTCCAAAAGCAACCAAGCTCAGAGACAGGCACTGATCTGATCTAGTAAAAACTAAACATCTCCATGTTTTGTGTCATTATGCCACAAGTCCTACATCAAAGCAACAATTATAGTTCAGGATGGCACCAAGATGCAGATTACCACGGCCATAGATTTACTGGATAGCTGAAGGAGAGCAAACCCTGCCCTTCTTTGTGTGCCATGTAGTTTGGGCAGGAAAACGCTCTTGATGGCATCTGCCTTCTACAACTTGCCTTTTTTATATCAGCGTTTTAACCACAGTATATTACAAAAATGCTTTGAGACACAATGTAGCAAGAAACATGAAATTCTCATAGCTGTAATACACAGAAATTTTTTTAGCCTCCAAAATGAGTGACATGAACACTCATACAATGTCACATATGGGGACAGTCTGCATACAAGCCAGAGGATCTAAGGCACATCAGAAGGTTTAGGGTGGAGAAACCACTACCACAAATCCATCCTTTTGAATCTTGAAGGCACTATTTTGATTGAAAGCAAGTTTCATTTGGAAATGTCATATTGAAAATTATGTCAGGAAGGATGAAGTATGGCTTTTCATTAGAGTGAGAAAATAGGATGAATTAATGAACTGAAAGAATCTCTTCAATCTTGTATGTTGAATTTCATATAGATATATATTTAAAATAAAGCTTTGACGATAATGCAAAAAATCACAATGCCCAGCCTGCAGATACAGGCCCTGGAGCACTGGGCTCCATCTACATTAAGTCAAGTTTTAAACCTGCCATGATAGAGCCTACGTTTTACCCTAGAACTTTTCCTTGCTTCTAAATAACACTGCATTGCAGTATTCGAAGCCAAGATCACTTTATCTAGGACAAGATTTATAAAAATATGATATTAGAAAGCATTCAGGACTTCTTTTTTTTTCCCTAATCCATAAGGGTGACAACTTCTGGTAGAGCAAATTAAATATGAAAATACATGTCATTGTCCAAAACTCCTTTTTCAGAGAACTCTCAAACTCTCAGGCTACACTGCAGTCCCAGATCACCAGAGGTAATTGGAACTAAACCAATGGAATATATTTCATCCAAACAAGACAGTGTTTAAAAGTAGCATCTATTAAAAGGCTAATAATAGCTATAAAGGAAACTAACTGCTATCAAAGGGTTAAATAATTTTCAGTTAGCAGCATGTGGTACCAGCATGGCTTTTTTTTTTTTTTTTTTTCATTTGTTCCATCTACAGAAGTGTGTAAGCTATAAAGAAGATGTTTTGGACCTTGATTTTCTGGAGAGATACCCACCCACACATTATGAATACTTGAACCTTATAAATTTTATGATTTAACAAACAATAGTCACTTAAAATTCCTCCAACAGTGAGTAGTTATGGATTTTAGTAGTAAACCTGTGTGAAAAGGTTACTATTTCAAATTTGCAATATAGAAAATTACATACACATGGTATAAGTAGTGGAAGCCAGAAAAGCTGTATATGCACTACCATTACATTACACACAAAAAAGGCAAGCTTTTATAAAGCAACACCTTGCATCTTCTTATTTTGCTGCTTTATAAAGGATCCCTCCCTCCCCAAAAGCAAATTTAGTTAATTCTCTGCTAACTCTAAGTAAAAGTCTTTTTACTTAGTCCAAATTCCCTAAGACATGAACTCCAGCCAGAAAAGAAGCTTAATTACGAGCAGAATGAGCTGCAAACATTTTTTACAGTTGTCTGTGTTATCTTTGATTCAGTATTATGCTCTATGTCCAACTATTTTACTCCACATCCCTCTTGTTACTTTTCAGAACCGCAGAATCTGAGGTTGAGAGACACCTCTGGAGATCACTTGATCCAATCCCCTGTTCAAGCAGGACCGTGTCCAGATGGCTTTTGAATATGTTCAAGGATGGAGACTTCACAGCCTCTCTGGGCAATCTGTGCCAATACTGAGTCACTGTCACAGTAAAAAAAAGTATTTTCTAAGATTCAGATGGAACTTCTTGTCTTTCAGTTTGTGTCCATTGCTCTTGTGCTGAACATTAGAGGAGGTACTTGACACCTGTAATTAGCTGAAAATAACATTATTTTTATTGTCAATAATAACATTGTGAGACAAAGTGGAATCTGGTCTTTCACATGGATTTGGTTTATGTTGCATTTGTAGTTAATTCAGCTTGTAGTGAGGTAGGAAGACCTTGGAAATTACTTTCTGTGACACAAACCAATGGAGAAAGACTAGAAAAATAACCACATGGTCACTTTTGGAAAAGTACGCTTCACATGTTTGTATCTCTAACGAGAGTACTTCTTGGTAGAAAACAGCTTATTCAGGCGCTGCGCTCAAGTGAAAAACAATCATTCTACAGAATCAGTTATGACCATCCTCGCGAACATCAGAAGGAACGTTATTAGGAGAAAGTACACGTTCTGGGTCAGTATTCCTGGGCAGGAATGAAGCCGTTAGAGGGAGAAGTGCACTAGAGGGAGCAGCCAGCACCCGGACCGGCTGGGGCACGGCGCAAGGGCCAGCCGCGGGGCTGCCGCTGTCCGCGGTGCTGAACGGCTCCGCGCTACCGCTGTCCGCGGTGCTGAACGGCTCCGGGCAACGCCGCGGAGCGGGAGCCCGGTCCCCGCCATCCCCGGCTGAGAGCAGACCCCGAGGGGCTGTGAAGGAGGTGGAGGGGGCGTAGGGGGTCCGGCTTCTCTCCTCGGACACTATAGCAGGGTAGGAGCTCGCTGCCAGGGGAACACGTCCTTCTGGACATGTAATTTTGTATCACGCACAGCAGAAGCCACTCCTGCCCAGAGCAGAACAAATTAATTTTGTTTCCATGCCAATCCGTCAGATTAAAGTAAAAAGAAAAATTAAATTAATCAAGATCTCAAGATCCCACTCAATTTTATAAGAACTCTGGATGCAGGTATGTCTTGCACTGTTTGTCTGTTGAGGATTATCAGGTTTTCTGTGGCTTCCACAGATGATGTCTTTGCAACTGAATCATTTAAAGAGACACAATGATGTCATCATGAAAATAGGTCATAACTACAACCACATGCTAGTGGGACATATCTGGCATCATCTTTTTTTTCTTAGTAACTATAGATACAGTTTATTTCTGGAGGGAAAAAAGCAGAAACTCAGTCACATGTCACATAGAAGGATAAGTTTTGCCACCTTTCTACACAATAAAAAAGAAATAAAGTATTTATAGGAAAGAATAGTATTACTATTATTTGCCTTGCTCCTAATTCTTTGATTAAAAATAAATACGCAAAAAGGAAACAACTGCAATTAATGACAGTACAGATACTGCTTGTGTACTCCTAATACTATAATCTGATAAATCATTGGCAGCAGGTCTTTTCCAACAATTAGGAAACTGCCTGTACAACTCATACACGTTTGGCAAATCCTTTCTTTGCTAACCTACAAAGCAGTAGATGAACAAGAAAAGCGTGTTTGCCATCTCATCACTCAAGACATGTCCTTAGTCTGTCATCCTGGCCATTATATCAGTTTTCTACCGGGAGGCAGCCCAAGGAAACATTATATGCTACAGCACAAATACATTGAGATAGCCTCATCACTTCCCCTCCCCCCCCTCCAATCCCCCCAGATGTCAAGGATGATTTATCTGTTTGTAAACAGAAAGCATGATCGGTTACCTGATAATCTGATCTGCCTGAAAGGTTCTTGGATTAAGAGGGTAGTAAGCACTCTGGTACTAACAGTACTTTCACATACATGTGTTAATACCTAGACAGAGTCAGCCTTTGTGAGAGTCCTTCTAGGGTCGATGGGTGTAGTTTATGACAAAGAAGAAAGCCAAATGAAAAGAGGACTGGTTTTTCTTTTAGGTGAGGCATTATTAATTATGGGTCAGAGTCAAATCCAGATAAAATAATGCATCAGAACAGGCATTTGTCTTCTTAATTTTGCCTTCAAAATACTAAAAAGTTAAATTCTTGACTTCATCAACTCTACAATGTATGTAATTTTTCAAGGATTAATATAATTTTCTGGTTGTGAGAGGATTTTAATTGCTTTTAATTGTGCCCTGTTTTATTTTGTGCCTTGTGTTATGTCTCAGAGTCACAGCAGATGTATTGCTGTTAAAACAGCAGGAGTTCATGTTGATTAGATGTGAATCTCCAAGAATATTTTCAGCAGTAAATATTCAGATCAAGTTGAGTATACCTTAAAACCACAAAACTTTTCCAAGAAATGCATATGTTACTCTTCAAATAATTTTCCAGAACAGTAATCGTTTGTCTTGCTATTTCAGTCACTGCATCCCAGAAAAGGCTTACCAATCTTTCTGTTTTTCTTAAACTATATTGTCTGCAAATATGTTTATTTTAAAATTTTAGTAACAGAGCAATTGATTTCCAACTACTGGAACTGTTCAAGGTATTTGTCATTACGATTTCAAATTAAATCATCCTCAGTTTTTATGTATTTATTTATTATTTTATTTATTTATATTATTTATTTTACTTATTTATTTATTAAATTTTCCTCAGTTGCCATTCTGAACAGCCCTTAAGCCAGAAGGAGGAAAACAAAGGTGATGCCAGTCAAAAAATAAAATAAAATTGTGACCTTGTTTACCAATTGTACCTTTGAGCCAGCAAACAAAAGGATGTGCACAACTGTAATGAAATGCTATCAGGATGAGATGCTCAGCTTTCACAGGGAAGATGCATGCAAACCAACCTGAAGGAAGAGTCTCTTTCCTTTAGTACCCACAATGGTTCAGTGTCCCACAATCCGGAAGACACTGTTCCTCTGTTATAAAATTAAGACAAAATTTCACATGGGAGACCTGCCAGGAATTATCAAGACCTGGAGGTAGCAGCAAAAATAAGGAATTCTTTCAATTGTGGGATTCTTTTCTCCTGAATCTAGTAATTCCTTTTCTATTTCCCAAGTTCCTCATGAGTATTTAATTCTTTGCAGTCATGAAGGCAGCTAGCTAATCCAAGACAAGTTCAAATGTTTGATTCAAAGGTATCCTAATTAATGATTTATCAAGCTTCTGAGTCTTAGCATCACACAATTAGGTTGTCTTTCTGAACCTAAGCTACAGTTTTTTGAAGCCAAATACATAAAAGATACACATGATATTCAGCAAGTCAAGGAGAGCTCCTCTATCAATGAATCAGTGATGAACATTTCACATGGCCAACATTTCACACTGGTCAGAGGGAAACAGCTTTTGCCTAGCTACCCCCATCTCATGGGAATCAAATGGCTTTAAAAAAATTATATGAAAACTGCTAATCATGAAAATTGTGGTATGGCTGACCAGAAAGCATCCTCACTGCTACTGAGCAGAGTAAGAACTGTTCTTGGTACCTCCCCTTTTGGCTTCTTTAAAGTTGCTCTAAAATTCTTGCTTCATGTGTTTGTAGTTACTTTCCTGGCTGAGACAATGAGGAAATGTCATATTTGGTGAATTCACAAAGTTTTTTAATGATTACAAACAAATAAGCAACTGCATATCAAGAATGCACAGCTACTGTCAAGGTTCAGGCCATCATGTTAACTCCTCCTAAAATTAGTGGCCTGTGCTGGTGCCCTCACCTCCCACCCTGCCCACAAACTGTGCATATGCTGACAAAAGGCCCCACGCCTTTGGTTCATGGCATTTTTTACTTGAATGTACAGGTTTTTCACTGGATGTAAGTTTCCTATGGGTTTAATTAGTTTTTATACATCCTGTTTGCATATTTTGTCTTATTTTATAAGACAAAAAAAAAAATTCAATTAAGAGAAAGGAAAAATGCTTTTGAAAGTCTGACTTCTCTCAGTTCTAGTATTTCACTCTTTACCTTTACAAATAACTCAGGAGATTTGTAGTAATATTGGAAATGAGCTCAAAGACCTTGTCTTTCAACTACAAATGACCAAACATCAATCTTAACTCCCCAGCTGCAAACTACCCCTGCTGACACTCTCTGTTGTTCCCCACAATAAACCTTGGGTTTAGGTAGTCTTAATCCAATTAATATTTTCAAAATTCTACCTTACCACAGCTGCTGGTCCCACATACTGTTAAAAATAGATATTTGGTGTACAGTTTCAATACTGTCCCTTTGCAATCGGAGCATTTTTAGCCCTTAGGCTCTCATCTATTTTTTGTGTATAAGATCCTTTGTTTTTCATTATTCAAGTAGCCAACTACTTTTTTTTGCCCTCAGGAGGGTGTAAAATCCAACTGAAGGATCCAGCAAAGCTAAACACCAGGAGGCTCGTGCTGAGAAAGGAAATTGAAACCCTGGATTAGATTTCAGCTGAATTAAGTGGCTGTGTTGTGACAGGGTTTTCTCAAAATACTTCATAAATATCCCTCTCTCCCATCTGCATCAATGCTTATTGCTAACATATTTTGGCATGCTAGTTGCTTTCTCCTTCTTTGAAAAAGAAATGGGAAAGCCTCTAAAGAGTCCAAATTTCAGTCTTTCTCCCTCCAAATTTCTCTGAGGAAGATTGCCAGACAGCAAGAGAAATTTGGGGGACTCCATACTGCTCAGCACAGCATGTTTTTATGCAAAGACTAGGCACAAACCTATCTTTTAGGGAATCAGCAACACTGCTAAGGCAAAAGAAATGATATTATAATGAAATTGACCCATTTTTAAAAGGCCTTGTTCTGGAATGTAAGCCAAATTCAGGACTTGGCAAATGAACCTGTTTGACTGCTTGGTTATTACCCAACTTCCCTCCTCTGCTTCCAGCTTGGGTCTTGTCAACACAAACTTAGAGACTGTAAAATTGCAGATGAGTCCAGCAGCAGTTTCTCTTATATGTTTTTTTCTTCTTCCTTAATTTTACCTTATACTAGTGCTGAAATTGTGGCTCACAGAACAAATGTTGCATTTAACTCTATCCAATTCTATTTGATCAAGACAGTTAATAATTTTCCCATTCACGTACCAACAGTTCAAAGTTAATTGTCCCTGCCCAGCCCTGAACCTGACAGTATCAATTCCAAAAAAGAAGAAAAATATGTGACATTTGCCATCAGGAAGACAAGTGTATCAAACAGAAATGCTACTGCATTAGATCAGAGTCTGTCCTTAGCATATGTGTCCAAGGACTAGCAAGGAAGACCCAGCCCAGCTCTGAGAGGCTCGTGCACTGCTGACATTTCTGTGTGCACACTCATGTGCCCAACCTCACACTGCAGAAGCAGCTGCCACGATCCACACAGGATCAGCAATGTTTAACTTCCTCAGAAGCAATCAGGAAACAAAACTACACCAAACAGTGTTTTTGCCTTTTTGCGTTGTGCCTGTAGCTGTTCTCAGACCTTTCCCATACAACACCTCCCCAAGAGATTTCACACCTTCAAACCACCTCCCTCTTAGGGCACCTGCTGAACTTGCACAATAAAGGCTTCTCAGCTCCTTGAGCAGTGTTCAAGATGGACCACAGCATACTTTGATGCAGATAGAAAAAAAATCTAAAATCAGTAGATCTGGTTTTGAATGGTTTGTGAGGACCTTGACAAGCACAACAACATTTGCCTGAAGTCATAGAGCCTCGTCCCAGAACTGGGGACTGTACTGGACTTACAAGTGTGGGTCCTTCACTGCCTCAGGTATTGCAATCATCAAGAACATGCTAAATAGGTATTGGTTCCTTTGCCTTCAGAAATGTCCACTGACTTTTCAAAGGTTCTTGAAGGGCTTGGCACTAGAAAAGTTTAAGAAAATACTCCCCTTTTCCTTTGCATTAAAAAGTAGGATGCAGAAGTGAGATGAGTGGGTGCTGTATTAATATAAACTAAGTATCAATTCTGGTGTCCGAGTTTCATTTTCCCGCAAATATATAACTCTTAGACGTATTCTTTTTACCCTGAAAGACCTGAAAGCAGTGAAAATGCATTGTTTTTCAAATTAGGTTACTGATGGAGCCTCCCTGCACAGGGTACGAGGGGCCCCTTGTGGTGGCCGAGCGGCTGGCTCAGCGCTCCTGCATGGCAACCAGGCTCCGACAAGTGCCGGTGGCAGAGAAAAACGAGATCCAAATTTACATCTCTCATTAGAGGAACCCAACTTGTTTAATACATGAAGCATTAGTGTATAACCCAATATTGCAACCTAGTTTATCATCCTGGTCTCCAGCTATGAACACAGGGTGTCTAAAAATAAAACAGTGCACTGTAATATTTTATTAAACGCTGTCAAATCTAATGCAGTCTGCTTAACCACTGTATCACACAAATAATACCGGCTGGAAAAGCTCATCGAGCTTCAGTTTGAACCTGGTTTAATGGAGGAGGTAGTGAAATTGTCCCTGTTAGTCCAAGACCAGAATTCTTGGCACAGAACTCCTCTGGTGGATCTGTGAGCCCACCTCGTGCTTTACGTTAGGTGGCATTGCTTCAACTCTGCAACGGAAGGCAAACTGACAAACTACTTTAAGAACCCCACTAGCAATGATTTCTAGATTTTTGTAGGAACTCAGAAGCTACCAAATGCTGCCCCATGACTGGCGACAGAGCTCCATAGAGCTGACCAACATGCACTCTTAGCAAGGATCCAGACAAACTGTTCACACCTCCCCTGCACACCTCAGTCAAACAGTGGGACACATCCTACTTTTATTTAGCTGGTCTAACCCACACCAGGGCAACTTCTCTCTCCTGTATTTTTTTTAAGCTATTCAATTATTTCATGTGCTCTAATCTATACTTTCACAAAGCCGTAAACAATATTTATAGGGTATATATCTATCTGCTGATTTATTGACCTAAAAGATTCCACTCCAGAGACAGTTAAAAAGCCAATTGTTTTCAGAAAATGGGCCTCCAGCCAGTAGTCAACCAGTCCACAAGGTGGCATGAATATTTATTCCAAAATCAAATTTAAGTTTTAATCCCTAGATCAAGCTCTCTAAGTCTCTTTTAGGGAAAAAAACAAACCCTACAAACTACATTTATTTGGGGGAAAAGTACCCCAATTTCATTTTTTTTGGGAAACAAAAAGTGCTAAACACACATGAAAATCTTTCTGCAGAAGAACACAACACCATTTGAAAACACCTCTTCCCATGAAGAGCACTGTTAATATCTGCTGTGTCCAATACACAATATTGCCAAGTTCCATGTCTAACATACATGGTCACACATTCAACTGTACGTAGAAGAGGTACATCTTCTTGCAGGTTCCTTCCAGACACTACTACTTGCCTTAAAGTCCCTCTTTCATGATCAGCCTGAAATTTAACTTTCATTAATCCAAAGTCCTAGGAAGGAACCCAACAGAAAGCAACAAATAATAAAAATGGGTCACTGTACTCACCGGTGTGCTGCTGTCAGAAAAGGTGTTCATGCTGATGGACCTGCTCAACTTGGCCGAGGAGCGGGACGGCGGGGAGGGACTCCGCTTGTCCAGCTGCTCATGGTGCGGCAGGTCCTGGCGCTGCAGGTACTCACGCCATGCTCTTTGGATACTGCCACAAATACCAAGGCACAGGGTTGGGAGAAGAATTTAGCAACAAAAAAGCTTTAAAGTATACATACTTGATTGAAAAGGTTGGGTTTGGTGGTTTTCTTTTTTTTTGTGTATGCACTTTGTTTTCCAATTTGGGTAATGATCACATATATCTACCCTCTGTAGATCTTATTTTAGCCGCTAGTAGTATAACTTGAGGTGTCTGTTAAGCAGAAACAATTATTTATTTCAACATACAGAAGTGATTTAAATTTGATATTGTACATAATTCAACAATTTTCTTACGTCTTGCAAACAAAAATATGCAATTATCTATTTAAAAGAATGAACGGCCATCAACACTTTATATTTATATCAGCTTTTGGATTATAATGCAGATATGGTTGGAAGTTCAGAGCTAGACCAGCATCCATTAAAATATCCTCCATCCTGGGTATCTGGGGACTTAAAACCTCCTCCAAAGCAACACGTGGGGATTGCGGTAGGAGCTTTGCTTCCAATGTCTGAACTTTTACCAAGTTGCTAAAATCTGATGTGAAATTCTGCAAAGAAATTCCATTTTCCATGCGGTAGTTCAAGAAAGATAAGAAACTACTGGAGAGAGTCCAACAAAGAGCTATGAAGATGATCAAGGGACAGGAGCACTTCTCTTATGAGGAAAGGCTGAGAGACCTGGGTCTGTTCAGCCTGGAGAAGAGAAGACTGAGAGGGAACCTGCTGAATGAGAATGAGATGGGTGCCATGGTGACAGAGGATGCAGAGAAGGCAGAGTTGCTGAATGTCTTCTTTGCTTCAGTCTTTACTGCTCAGGCCAGCCCTCAGGAGCCACAGAATTTGGAGGAATCAGAGAAAGTCTGGACAAAGGAAGACTTTCCCTTGGTGCAGGAAGACCAAGTTAAGGAGCAGTTAAGTAAACTGGATACCTGCAAGTCTATGGGTCCTGATGGGATGTACCTGCAAGCGCTGAGGGAGCTAGCAGAAGTCATTGCTGAGCTGCTCTCCATCCTCTTTGAAAGGTCCTGGAGAACAGGCGAGGTGCCCAAGGGCTGGAGGAAAGCCAATGTCACTCCAGTCTTCAAAAAGGGCAAGAAGGAGGACCTGGGAATCTACAGGCCAGTCATCCTCACCTCCACCCCTGGAAAGGTGATGGAATATCTCATCCTGGTTGTCATCTCTAAGCATGTGGAGGAAAAGCAGGTTATCAGGAGTGGTCAACATGAATTCACCAAGGGGAAATCATGCTTGACTGTTGGGGCTGTGCAGAACACCTGGAAGATCAATCAAGACTGATTTTGGAACCCTTCTGAGCATGTCGCAGATCAAGCAAAACTTTATCAGAAATAAGACTATATTGCTTTAAGAATAAGATAGTTTCAGCTGGACGGACAGAGTTATAAAAACAACATTGTGTGTGTCTGTGAAGGTCAGGATGGAAAACCACCTGGAGGAGTATGTGTAGAGAGATGTAGCTGAAAACAGTCGCATTCTGTAAGAATGAGAGTGCTCATCCTGTTTGGCAAAACAGCTCAGAAACTAGCTCTATATTTACAGCTTTGTGTATGTGAATAAAGTGTGCTTGTGCTTCTCCTTTTGCTGCAGCTTCTGCTTATAGCATACAATTGCGTCCTGATCAATAAAGTTCTTTTTCAGATGTTTTTGGCACTAAAGCAAATATTGGAAGATAGACAAGATCCTTTGTTTATTACACATATTCGTTCGCATACCACCCTGATGGATCCTCTAACAGAGGGTAACACAGTTGCCGACTCTCTCACTGCTGCAGTACTTAGATTGGACTTTGCCCATGCATCGCATTCCTTTTTTCATCAGAATGCACAAGGCCCAAGTAAACAATTTTAAAATCCTTTAACACAGACAAAGACATAATCCATGCCTGTCCTGAGTGCCAGCACCTCACACCTTTGCCTGCTCAAACAGAGGTTAATCCTCGTGGCTTGCAATCTAATGATAGACATATGGCAGTCGGGTGTTACTCATTATTCTTTCAGGCACTTGCAGTATGTTCATGTTTCTGCTGATACCTTTTCAGGCACACTATGTGCCTCCGTGCATACTGAGGAGAAAGGGTGTGATATTCGCAGGCATTGGACTCCTTGTTTTGCTATTTTGGAACTGCCCAAGGTCATTAAGACTCATAATGGCCCTGGGTACACTTCTCAAACTACCTGTTCCTTTTTACAACAGTGGGTTATAGATCACAATTTTGGCATTCCACATAATCCACAGGACAGGCCGCTGTTGAACGTAGTCATACTCTGTTAAAATGTATGCTTCAAAAACAAAAAAAGGGGAATATGTCACCCCAGGAACACCTGGATAAGTGGGCCAGTGGAACTGATAGTGTGGGGGAGAGGGTTTGCGTGTGTTTATCTTCCAACAGGGCCACGTTGGCTTCCTGCTTGGCACATCAAGCCCTACCATGAACTGGATAACCATCACAGAGAACCCTATAC
>JAOXNG010000042.1:8424914-8435137 GCA_028566535.1 Scolopax minor
CTGGGAAATGCACCCAGTTGTACGGGCTGGGAGCTCCTTTCTACTTTGTCTCCCAGCAGCTCAGTCTGGATCATCAATTTAATGGCCCATTTCATCGTCTCCGTACAAACCATGTCATGTTAGCCTGGTTCTACCAACACCAATTCGTCATTGTTCACAGCTTTCCTAAGGACAATTTTAGTCTATCTTCACTTATTTGATGTACCTTTAAATAAAGTATTGTCTAAGTTTAGTTGACTCTCTTGTTCTTACAGAGATGTTGAAGAGACCTGATCATTATTCTTGTCTAGCAGATATTTTCCCAAACACTGTTTTTTCTCAAAAACACATTACGTAGTCTACAAAGGATCTGACCTTGCTAAATGAAAATGTCTCTATGTCTACCACCTTCTGAATCCAGGGAGGGCAGAGCTGAACTTCGTCTGTCTCATGACCAAACTCATTAAATTCCTAACAACATTATTGTTTCATGAGAAATTTTCACATTACCTCGAGCATCGCTGAGGGTGATTTTGCACACTGTATTTACTCACCCAGCCTGTTGTAGAGGAGTGTATTATTTGAACTCAGGTAACAGCCCCATTGTTCAGTGGACAGAACAGAGACCTGGGACGACACCTGAAGGCTACAATTCTATCTACCTGAGTTACTGCCTTTCTAATGCTCCAGGATGTAACAATGCAGGCTTTCAGATGTAAAAAGTGTTAAATATTGGTTTTGCTGTGAAGCTTACACACAGCTACAAGTCTGTAAGTTACAGGTAATATGAAAGAATAAGACTTCACCTTCAGAGACCATACTAACAAACAATGGCATTTATTACTGTATTTTCTTTGGTATCAAGGGAAATTACTGTAAGAACAATCATTTTCCTTGCATTTGATCTCATTTCTGTATTTCAGGTTTCTACAAGCTTTTAAACACAAAACAGATGATCTAGCCCTTGGGCATATAAATAGTCTCCTTGGTTTTATTGAGATTACACAAGTCCACAAACTGCAAGAGCAGGAACCTGTAGGACCCTTACGTAACATAAAATCAGAGTTTTAAGAGGCCAGAGATTTAAAGCAAGTGAAGGTCTCATATACTATCTGCACTTTGCAACAGATAGTGTAAGCAGGTGAGAAGATTATTTGACACAGTGCATGAGGCTCTACAATGCTGCATTGTGAACATTGAGTTCCAGCATCTAACTCCTAAGGTAAGTTCTTTATGTATTTTTTTTAATTTATAAGACTACCTATAGATCTTCTCTAGCCTTTTGGAAAGCTGAAAAACTTGAAGCAGGCAATAAAGGGAGTCAAAATATATTCAGCTCTAGGTAAATTAGATATTCCTAATGCATTCTTTTTTTCCTGTGCAATTTAGCAAATTAGTTTACATTGTCTGACAAGTTGTCCTGGAAAACACAAAAGCTCAGATTAATTTTAGGTTTGTAGAAATGACAGTTCAATATTTGCTTATTTACATCCACCCACGCGAGAGCTAAGAGCCATATCTCCTATGTCATGTCAGATACATCAATACCAACATGTTAAACCTCCTCCTCCTTTCCCAGTTTATTAAGAGAAGATGAGGATGCCACGCGGTGAGGAATTGCCTGTACAGGATGTATCCTCACCTGCTGCCTCAGAAACCTTCCTGTGAAATGCCTCAGCAACCACTCACAATTAGCTTTAACTCCCGTGTGTTGGCTCGGAAGCACATTAGTCTGCTCTGTCTCTTCAGAGTTAATAGCACCTAGGTTTATTTATTACCCTGTGGTGTTTACATACAGTCATTTCAATACACTGCCTTCTGATGGATAGCTTTGTAATGATGCATACAACATTTAAGCGGTCTGTTTGTAAGCAGAAGAAAATGAAAACGCCTCGTGGGCTATTTCGGCATGGTGCTGAGATGATGTACAGTTTCGCGTCAGGTGTAAAGATAACACACTGCATAAGCAAGTCTTGAGGGAAGTATTGCTAAAGGAGGACAGACAGAATTTGCTCTTAAAAGAGCTTTCATGCAAAATGCATGCAAGTAGACCCCTAGACCCTCCAAACTAAATTTCTTCCTGTTACAGATACTACATTAGGAATACCAAAAAAAACCCAAAACCCCAAACAAAAAAAAAAAATCAATCTAAGATTAATTACTTCATTCCTCTGACCATTCTCAGAGCCAGGATTGGTCCCCGCAGCGTTTCCTGGATGACTTCATACAAATCTAGCAAGCTGCCTCTACTGCTCCCGACAAAAGCTGTGAGATTTTACATGTTGACAAACAGCTGAACTCTTGGCTACAGGAGCCCTACATTGATCTGCTTACTATTCAAGGGCTTGTATTTAGAGAAGCTGAAATGCCTGCTGAATACCGAAGCTGAAAAACCCTGTAGGGATACCCCAGGAATCGTAGCCACATCTTTTTTCCCCAATAATCACAGAGCAAAAAGAAGAAAGCAGTTAAACCCAGAGAAATTCTGCCACAGCTGCATGACCACTGCCCCTCAGAGCCCTCCGAATCCTCAGGCATCTTTTTTAAACACTGTTTTAAATTGTTAGCACACGAAGACGACTCCCTCCTTTCTGAGCCTACAACATAACGCAGCCTTGAATTTCAGTTTCCCTTATAAACTTACTGCAGCTCTGTGCACATTAGGAATTGCATCTGCTAATCTGTATTTGTTCAAGCCTCCTTATCTAAAGGAAAAAGTGCTGCTTGATTTAAGATTCCTTGAGGAAATCTGCCTGTACATCTCTGGCTGGTGAGTAAAACAAACAGCATCCATGTCCCAGTAGGCATCCGCCACCCCCCGACATCTCTTCATCTAATTAGTTCTAAGAAAGCCGATCTATCCAAAAGCTGACAAAGCTGCACCAGAGAAACGCTTAAGTATTTATTTAGAAAATAAAATACATTACCAGCCGCATTGTGAAGTTTCTGAGTCACCTGCAGCAGAAATAAGGCAGAAATCCGACGTTCACACACTACTCCTGACTGTACCGGCGCCCAGGCTGGCTCTTACAGAATAGCAGACGAGAGCAAAGCTGCAAACCTTTGAGTTGAGCTCACTCTATAGGCATCAGAAAAACCTCAAAGAAAAAAAAAAAAAAAAAAAAGAGCCAGAGCGGGAGCGAGCAGCCCACAGACAGTGAGATGAGAAACTTCTGGCAAGTCTCCAGCGCAGGAATGAATTCGCTGACATTCAGAGACGTATAGCGATGGAAATGAAGGGAAACTTGAATTTACAGGCGGATTTGGAGCCTGCTCTAATCGTTCTGCAAAGATGTGCAGGTTGCAGCTCAGCTTGTTTTACAAGGCTCATCTAGGAACAATGCTGGATCAAAAATGAAATAGCATGGTAGGTATGTATATACACACACACACACATATGTATATAAGCCAAGGTGCCAGCACAAACTTCAAATGGCTCATTCCATCAGCTATTTGCTGTGAATTTTATTAAACCCAGCACAGAGACACGGTGACAACTCAAATTCCTTATATGGATCAAAGTGGATTCACAAGGGTTTCTAGCGCTCCTTGGGCACATAAACAAATTTGTTTAGTTTTTTCCAGTATTATGGGAAACTAAAATACATTTTACAGAGATAATTCACATGTTTCCAAGCATGTGGCAAAAGTGTCAGCACAATGAGACTAAACTTGTCCAAATATTTATGAATTTCTAGCCAACAGAAGGAAAATAAACAAGTCCATAGTTAAAATAATGGGGAAGAAATATTGCTGGTCGCAAATCTTTCATATACAACTCAAAAGACTCCATAGGGAATAACCACTAAGAGAGTGCTTAAATCTAAATTTGTGGAAAAATGTTAAAAATGGGTTTTTTTAATGCTGGTAGTAAAACCAGTTAATTTTGTTGTTTTGCACTGAACCCTGGCTCCAGCATGTCTCAGGGATGTGCAGTCTGCTGTGTTTAGATATTTTGCAGTCGTATACGCAAAGTGAATGTCAACTCATGAAAAATTTGTAAATAAACACTTTCTTGGCATGAAAAGGAAAAAGAGGCTCCACACAGTGTGGGTTAAACTGAGTAACTGAATTAAGCTTCTTTATTCCCTAGTCTGATAATGTATTCATTTAAAATCTGGTTACAAGTTGAGTTGTCTCAGTAAATATAGCTCCTAATAATTACAGCTCTCCAAATTAGAAGTAAGGTTCCTGTAGTTTTGGATTGCTTTTAATTTAGCTAACAAAGAGGAGTAAAAAGTCAAGCTAAGCTAAATAACTGGAGGGACTCTTTATTGCTTGTTTTCTTTCTATTAATAAGTCAGCCCTCTGTGGGAAGAAAATCAAACAGTAACAAACAAACAAGAATTCATTAGTGACACAGAAGGCGATGCCGAGGAAGGCAGGAGAGTTCTGTGAGAAAGCAAAATATTTGCCACCTATTCTGGGGTATATAGAAGCAGAAACATCCTTAATGTCAGCGACACTGCAACATTTGATTCATCTCCAGTTTTCAGTTCCAGCCCTGCAGATGGAGCGGCCAAGAGGCACCAGCTGTGCCCAGCTGTGTCAGCGTCAAGTTCAGCAAGGCACCGTATGGCAGCTGGAGCCCAGGCTGTCCCCACCGCCCCAGCACTGGGAATGTGGCTGTTTGGTAATCACCGGCCACATCCATCTGCCACCCAGATAAGCACAAAGGCATTTTTCTAATAATCGCATTTCTTTTCTCCTGTACGTGCTTCCCTTCCCCTCCAAAGACAGCAGCATGCTGAAACTGGATGGGAGCTCCAGTCAAGTTGACCACGAGGCCAGCAATGTGCCCTTGTGGCCAAGAAGGGCAATGGTCTCCTGGGATACATTTAAAAGAGCATGGCCAGAAGGTCAAGGGAGGTCATGCTCCCTCTCTACTCTGCCCTGATGAGGACACATGTGGAGCACCAGGTCCAGTTCTGGGCTCCTCAGTTCAAGAAAGACAAGGAACTACTGGAGAGGGTCCAGCAGAGTGGTACGAAGATGATCAGGGGACGGGAACATCTCTCTTATGAGGAAAGGTTATGAGACTTGGACCTTGGACTGCATAGCCTGGAGAAGACTGAGAGGAGATATTATCAGTACTTATAAATATCTAAAGGCGGGTGTCAAGAGGATTGGAACAGACTCTTTTCAGTGGTGCCCAGCCACAGGACAAGAGCTGAATCTGGAACATAGAAAACTCAATCTGAACATTAGGAAAGATTTCTTTACATTGAAAGTACCAGCACACTGGAACAGGCTGCCCAGAGAGGTTGTGGAGTCTCCTTCTCTGGAAACATTCAAAACCTGCCTGGACACAATCCTGTGCAACCTTCTCTGGGTGAACCTGCTACAGGAGGCAGATTGGACTAAATGATCTCCAAAGGTCCCTTCTAACTCCTACCATTCTGTTATTCTGTGAAATGCATCCTGGCATCTGCAGGGTGCAGATCCTGGGGCTGGCTGAGTGTCCTGCTCAGGATCTCATATCATTCCTTCCTCAGGGACACGCACACTGAAGCTAAAGCAATGCCATGGGTGGGCTGGGAAGGAGGAGGTTTCCTGGCAGCCACCAAGCAATCAACCCACCACAACACAGCTCCTGAAACTTAAGCTGAAATCTCTGTCCAAAACTTACTCTCTAGTTTGCATTGCAAATCTGCATTTCTTACCAGGGACTACGGGTGTTTATATTGGTAGATAACCTGGTTTTTAATAGCATCGTTAGTACAAGCTAAATGGGGTATCTCTAAAAAAGCAGGGAATATCAGGCATTTCAGGACATGAAGGCCCAGGCACTATTACTGTTGAAGGCAAAAGGGGTGATTTGGAAATTGCATGTACCATTGTGTTCAGGTTGATACTGGATATTTGTGTCTAACGCTGCTGCCAAACTCCACCTGGAGCACGGGGCTGATGGCTTTTTCTGCCTCCAAGTTGGACTGAAATCACCAAGCAAACCACAGGCTGACAACACGAATGTAGGGAATGGAAGACTCATTCAGAGGCAGTCAGAGCATCAGCAGGATGGCTGAAACCTGGTTAAAAACTGTGCTTAATTTCCAAGGAAGATCCTGCTTTGGGTGCGTTTGGGGAGGAGCCCCAGATACTGCAGGGGGGTGAGCTGTCTCCTCGCCTGCCCCATCCCCCAGCACCATCACCCAACAGCTTCTTGGCTGGGGATCTTATTACTGGCAGCAATTAGGAACCAGAACAAAGTCTGAATTTCCAAGGCCAGACTGAGCTTGCAGTGCTTGACTTTAGAGCAAGCCTGCTTTGACTTGCATGCACACCAGCAGCAAAGCCACATTCCCTTTTTTATTAACAAAAAAATAATGAAGAGAAAGGTACCAGCAGCAGCTGCCCTGGAAGCACACCCCTGGGTCGGGAATGGTCAAGGAAGGCCAGGAAGAAAGGACAGCATCTGGCTTTTCATACCTGCTTGGGTTTGTGGATTTTTAATGTGAATCTATGTTGACTTTCTAACAATTCCTCCAAGATCTCATTTACACCCATTTGCTTCTCCACATTTCCCTCAGCTTCTCCCTGTTACAGTTTGTCCACAATTTCTTTTTTTCAATTTGGAATTTCCTGAATTTAACCCATCTTTCACTGGAATATTTTTGCAGTGTGTTGCTTTTCCACGCATCTTCATTCACCTCTATCATGCACCTGAGACACATTTTTGCCATCAGTCTTGATTTGCATCACAATTTACTGCATCTTATTTGAATTTTCTCACCCAAACTGCAAGTGACATCTGCGCTTGTTCAGTCACATTCTCCTGTAGACCACCACCTCCCCCAGCCTTCTTGCTGTCACCGCAGGAAAGGACCTAAAGACCAAAGCAGCCAACCAAACCAAGCAACCCCACCAAAGGGTAAGAAAATACATCAGGGCTATAAAAATGGATGAAATCTCTGATTGTATGGAGGAAGTGAAACCTAGGAGACCTGGGAAAGGTAGGGTCATATATCTTATTTCACCAGTTCCCTGTCTCTGCAGGCACCTCACACTCCTGTGGCACAGTGAGTTTCTCAAGGACAGTAACACTTGGGTCTAACTAATGTCTGTGGGGTTAATACAGATGGACCCATCTGAGGTTTAATGGCCTGTGATGAAGAAAAGTTCAGACCTGATGATCAGTGGTCCTTTCTAAGGACTGAGATTAAAAAGAATCTCCTAACACTTGGCAGGATTTAACCTGAGGAGTAATAGCACCACGGGAAAATATTCCTGGATTTTGTGCAAGAGTCCTGTTGCTTTTTCTTCCACTAGTTGAGGCTACGGTTGCCACATCCAAATTTCGGTTAACAATTTTAATACTGGATCATTACAGCAAATATCCTACAACAGCACCAATGCTCATTTTTGTCTGAGTAGGTGTGAAAGATGAATTCAACTGCAGCAGTAGCTACAGTTAGCAAAGGAATACAATCTTTGTTATGCTATCCTTGAAGAGTTAAGGGTAAGTTAAGCAAAAATAAAAGTTAACCAATGAATGGATGGGGAAAATCTTTATTTAAAAAAAGAGTGAAAAAGTGTCAATTTCCTTCTCAGCAACATTATGCTTTCTTCTCATGCAGCTGGCCTTGACGTTTACATTCCTTTGCAATTTAAGAAGTTACACAGAAGGCACAATAGTCCAGTCAGTATTTTGAGGTGCAAGTGATAAAAGCAACAGCAACTTAGGCCACCCAAAAAAAGTCTTCTAAAAGGCTGCAGACATACTAGTTTTGTTCCTTCCTTTCATATCCTACTTGTCAATCACAGAGACTGCCATCCTAAGCGTATAGTGTTAAACCTACAGAGTCCACAACTCAGTATTAATGATGAGTACGGTGCCAAGTGGCATCTAACACATGCTCAGTATCAAAGCTGAGGGATCAGAGGGTCAACTCTTTTCCTGTGATGGCTGATGTCTGAAGAGGACCCTGTCTGTTCATCTGCCTTTGATCCTGATCCGTGTGTTCCTGACTCCAGAGCTGGAATCCAGTTCCCATCATACCTTTTCTCCCTTCAACCTAGTAACAATAACCAGAATGTCTTTTAATATGTTGGTAAAGAGTATGTCGCTTGAAGGCATAGGACATGCATACCTTAAAGAAGTAGTAAGGGATTTATATATATATATAAAAAATATTAAATCAGTTCATTATTAATCTATCTAATTTTAAATCCTATAAACTTTGGAATGTGTCCAAGGAAACTGGCCTGCTGGAAGCGTGGGAGCCTGTACAATTAAGAGCCACAGGAGTGCTTTACAGAAACAGATTTTTGCATTTTGAAGCAGGAGCAGTAACCAGCTGGGGCACGGAGAGAACTCTGGTTTCCCTTCGTGTCACAGTGCTGAGGGCCAGTGGCTGGCTGTCACTGGTAACTTCTTGCCTTCAACTGCAGTGATAAGAACTGCATGAGACAATGAGATTGGCATGTCAATAGGCCAGAATAAATGCTTTGTACTGAGATGTGTACTGAGATAAGGCTCAAGTTTGTAGATCTTGTCCTGGCATCATTAGCTCAGTTTGCTTTTTAGATAATGACATTTCTAATAATGAAAGCAGCACCTCTATGCTAAGTGTGGAGTGACTATCTGCTGCTTGCATGCCTGAGAGGGCTTTTTGTGACGCAGGAGTAGCAATCACTGTGTCTCCAGGGGCTTCCCATCACTCCTGCCTCTCCAGAAGTCAAACAGGTTTCTCTGCAGTGCTAGATTTTGTACCAGTGAGGCTTGTGGTGTGGCTCAGATTGTGTTCATCTTTTCATAACCAGGAAGGCCTGATGGTGGGTGTCTCAGAAGTAGCAGATTGGTTTGTGTGTCAACATACAGGCCTTAAACCAGCAGATAATCTCACATGATGATATTAATGTGGCTTTGCTTGTAATTAGCATATATAATTGTTGATGTAACCAGTAGCTAATACTGTAGCTACTTAACAAGCAAAGACAAACTGGTGAGGGTTCGTCACGTACTGATTTTATTAGGCACTCAACATTCAGTGTCCTCCTTACTTCTAGTAATTTAATCCTCTTTACTTTTACTAATTAATCCTCATGGGGACTCTGTGGTGTAATTCAAAAACATTCCAAGTAGAATTTTTCAAAATGAAGAAGGTGAAGCTAATGTGTACATCTTTAAGGCCAAAGAGCAGTGCCACCATGACAAGGATCAGGCCAAGAGCACATCATTTCCCAGAGCTTGCATATGAATGGCCTTCTGGAAGTGGAGGACAGAAGTTGGACACAGCATTTTGGTCACACCTTATATAGGCTTTTCTGATGGCTGAATTGTGCAAAAAATATGTTATCGGTCTTTTTGTGTACAGCATTGAATGTGTGTGTTTGCATTCCTCGACTGCATTCTAACATTGCACGCTGTGCACTTAGCTCTATGTGCCCTGCACTAACCTGCGGGACTTCTATGACATAGGGTTTGGTTTTTTTAAATACATTAATGTCAAAACTCATGCACAAATTTTTGTACTTGACAGGTGGCAAGGATACTAGAAGTTTCTGAAGAGATGAGGAGGAGGATGGGAGTGAACTCTGGTCTTGAACTGATTACCTTGCCTCATGGGCATCAACTGCGCCTTGATCTAATTGAAAGGTATATGTTCCTGTTACTCATTTCCAGGGCAGATGGCCAGGAGATCAGAGCACTGCCACATTGTACTCTGCACTTCCTCAAAGAATGCTCTCCTGCACGTTTTCTGAATTCATGTGTACAGGAGATAATGTAGTGAGACACCGTAAGACTTCTTTTTGCATAGGAAAAATTCTGTAAAATTTTGCATAGGAAAAAATTAATGGGGCAGCTCCCTGCGGGTAACGCAGGGAAAGGGGAACTGCATTGAAAACCAGGTTCTTGGAGCTGCTGAACACCCTCAGCTCTCCTTTAAGAGTTCAGGTAAATACACTTCAGGGGACCTATAATCTACCCAAGCACGTTTGTGGAAGAGACTGAAGGTTGCAGCCTTCTGCAACTAGGGGAGAGGCTAGAGGATCTAGCAAAGGAAAAAATGGTCAGCAAAACTTTCTGTAAAACCTCTGCACAAGTTAAGAAAGAACAATTAGGGTCTTGTATCCCTGAGCCAGCTTTTCTGCTTCTGATTCAGATTTCCATAGCTTGGTTGGTGAAATGTTCGTTCTTTCTTTGCTTGAGCAGAATTTTGTGTAGTACTACCTTAGGAAAATGTGTTAAATTTATTAAAACACAAAGCCAATTTGTGTGTGTGTGTGTGTGTGTGTGTGTG
>JAOXNG010000042.1:8445981-8456711 GCA_028566535.1 Scolopax minor
CCAATGCCTGACAACCCTTTCAGTAAAGAAATATTTCCTGATATCTAACCTGAACCTCCCCTGGTGCAACTTGAGGCCATTACCCCTTGTCCTATCATCTGTGACAGGGGAAAAGAGACCAACCCCCACCTCTCTACAGCCTCCTTTCAGGTAGTTGTAGAGAGCAATAAATGAGCTACCTACTGAATGATTTGATGGAAGAGCGATTTTTCAAACCAGAGGATCTGAACAAAGTGTCCATTATTTCCATGCTTTAAAGCAAAACTTTATTAATGGTTTTATAGAACCATATGGAGTTGGAAGGGACCTCTGGAGATCATCTAGTCCAACCCCCCCACTGGAATGGGTCTACCTAGAGCACGTTGGACAGGAACATGTCTGGGCAGGTTTTGAATGTCTCCAGAGAAGGAGACTCCACCACCTCTATGGGCAGCCTGTTCCAGTTCAACAGTATTCTTTCTCAAAACCTTCAGGTTTGGCTTCATTTCTAGCCTGCAAGCACCAGCATAACCTTGGACACATTTTGTGTGAAAAAGGGACACCAAGAGGTGAAGCACATGGAAGGACACAGGACATCCCTCTCAGCAAGAGAACAGAAAGTACCAACCACAAATCTATGGTCTTAAGATATTTTTATGAGAAAGGACATGCATATTGAAGTCCTTCCATGTGTTTTCTGAATTAGGGCTCAAAGAACAAGTTTTCACATTTCCTGACTGCTGCTCATTTTAATTATATTTATAATATATTGGATTTCACTCTTAAGAGAACATTTCCTCTAATGCTAGAAAAACACTCTCCTCATTACTTTCTGAAACGTAAAGATGGCAATACTTGGAGACAAAAAGTTTTTTTCAAAGCACTGGGCAGTTACTAATGATAATCATAAAAGATTAAATTTTCAACATAATTAGCCAGTGACAGGTCAATAAAATCCTTAGGCCAGATGGCTTCTTAATTGAGTTTTCAAAGAAATTTGATAATTAAAGGAACCACCCTTAGATATACTCAACTTTTCTTTTTAATGAAATAGCATAATACGAGATTATGCAAAAAAGACCATACTGAGTTTCAGCAAACTGAACAAAGACCTTTGCATCACCAAATCCTGTACATCTCTTCATACCCAGCACCCCTGCAAGAGACTCGCCCATTATCTAAGGCTAAAATCAATACATTAATCCATACAGATCAGTCTGGATTAATGCGAGAGACTGCTTTCACATCACAACACTGATAGTTTTTCCTAGAGGCAATCTGTTACTACATACTACGTGATGGGCTAAAAAAAAAATTTAAAAATCATAATTTCAGCTGGGTGAAAAATAGGGGGATTTGATTTGCATGTAAGCCTGTAAAAAATGTTGTGCCTCTATAGAGGGTTCAATCTTTTAGGCATGAAGGTCTCATTTTTAATTCCCCTTCCAAGCAAAGTCTCCTGCCCCAGGGCTGCAGCTCCATGTGGGGCAGGAAGTTTTCCGAGCACTCATGAATGTGTTTACGTTACACTGGCAATGAGTTAATTAATACAATCAGAGCAAAGCCAAAGTGAGCAACGCATTGCGCCTTGTTTTATGGAATAATGGATGAATAAACTTTGAATTTATTATTTTTTATGTAAATTAAATGTCACCTGGGGAAAATTTGTAATTTCTTCTCTAATTTAGAAAAATACCGATAAGCCGTTTTTTGAGCTGTGGTAAAAACTTTTCTAATTCAATTCTTGCTCAGTATTCAACAACATGTAATAATCTCACGTTAGGACATCCCCCTGAGCCTCTTTTGATTTCCTGAACTAAAATCCAGATCCCAAGTTGTAACCTGCTGCTCAGCAGCTCCCACCAAGCAGAGCATTGGGCTGCAAAATGCACAGAACTCCTGCACGGTCCAGTGCTGTGCTGCTGAAACTCACCATGCTTTATTAAGACTTATCACCTCCACACACATCAGTTGGACACTAGCCCCGTGACCAGTTGCCATGCCAAGGGTCCCCCAGCAGGCAAGTCTCTGGGAAGGGCTCATCACTGTCCTTGCACACCCCAGACTGAGACATGGTGACTTCACCTCCCACATCCCTGCCCAGCAACAGGCAGGGAGAGAATCGCACTCAACACTTGCTCCTTGGCACGATGGGGAAAACAAACTGGGATAAGCTGTGGCACTAAATGTAGAAATTAATACAATCCCACAAATTAACATGAACTCAGAGCCAGTCTCTCTGTCTTTCCTGTCCACCTTGATTGAAATTACTCTTTTTCTCCCTTAGTGAAATGAAATTTCAATAAGTCACTCACCAACTGGAGAGTGCTTTGGGTTGTGCCACGTACCATGAAGTGTCCTGGGACAAAAGCTGTTGTGTGGTCCAGCTGCTGAACTGCACCAAGGTACTTCTCCATCCATCATTATTATATATAATAATGAACCCCCAGAGAAATTCTTAATTCATCCTGTTTCTATTTTAAATGGTAATAACCTCTATCAGCACTTAATGGCCGTAGTCCAAAATACAAGCGTGGCTTTGCTGCAGATATTACGCATTATCACAATAAGGTTTGGACTATACAGCCAGCTGAGCTTCCAAAACATGAGTAGAGGCCAATGTTATTAACATGGATGTGGATCCGCAGCTGAGCTTTCTTCAGGCTCATCCTAATCAGGATTTTTGCCATTTTATTGAACAAATTCTCTACTCAGCAGCAGCTTGAATAAAACATACCCCCAAAGCTTAACTAAAGTTAAAACCACTGACTTCTATGTTTGTCCTAAAATGTTAACTTTTGATTTCAAACTCCTCTGTGTCTACAGCAAAAAGGAATTTCCAAGCAGACAGGAACCTTCAGAGCTGTCCATCTTGGCCCTGGGACCTGCTCCCAGCCATGCTCCTCAGCATCTCCTCCAACCTCCACCACGCCCTGGGCACAGAGCAGCAACCAGCACAGCATGACAGGTAGTTAAAGCCCTGTTTAGAATTACTAATTGTCATCCATTATATTCTTGACTTTCTACCAGCTCCAATATTTACAGTGAAGAGTCTGCCCTTTCTCTGTACAATCACTTCTTCTTTATAGAGTCTTGGATTATTTTTTTTATTATTATTATTTTCATTCTAGGAACTGTTTTATCATTTCACCATCAGACTAACCTGCTGTGCCTGTATTGTTGAACAAAATTATATATGAAATCATGTGTTGCAAGGGTTTGGATGAGAGCCACAAACAATGCAACAAAGTCTTTCCAAAGTCAAACACAGAAGACCAACATCATCCAACAACTATGGCAATACTTAATGGATTTCAAAATTTACTACGTGATGGAAGGACTATCGACAACAGACTGAAGATTATATACTAAACAGGGGGAAATCTGTAGTCATGCCAGATATTGATTGAATTTAAAAGGAAGACTGTATTTAAAAATAGACTGTTCCTTGTGTAGAAAGAGATAGTTGCAGATTGGGCTACATTAAAATGCTTGTGGGTGCTTCCAAACAGAAATTGCCATGGATCATAGTGTACAGAAGAAATCTTAAATAACAAGTTGTTTCATGTATCAAAGAAGATTTTGACAGCTTCTTTATTACCTTTATATCTTAACTCATTAAGGAAACGACCTCTCCTCTGCTGCAAAGCAAGTGCTGTATTTATTGCTACTGACATTTCATCAATGCCAAGGTGAACTAGATCTCACTTTTGCAAATCCCCACAACTCTCATTAGTGAATTCATATGCAAACCTAGAAGTGTCTGGAAAGAAATAAGATGTGTGGTGAACTGTGGTTTGAACAATAAATCTCTGGCTGACTGATGGCAGTTTGACTGTTGTATGTTAAATAGGGCTTTATAAACAGGAATGCAAAAGACCTGTAACGACAGCATGTATCACTAATAGATTGAGGTATAATCAAATTTGTTTAAATTCACATGATTCGTAAGCCAGCAGTGAAGATCAAAAGAGACTTATGTTCATACTACTCCATCCTGTCACATCATTTATTAACTTTTTCCTGCGAACAGAGACGACCTGCCCCCAGTCTCCTTACTCTGTTCTTAGTGCCACTTACCATTTCCCAGAAGATTATCTGCTTTCCAGACACGAAGATGTGAGGAATGAGAGCAAAACATGCAACTGGTCTCCTGCTGTCAGCTGAGGACACTGCAACTGCAAATGCCAGTTGGGGCTCCCAGGACAGTTGGAGTCAACCACACCGCTGAAATACTGGGCAGGAAAACCATTGCTAATCCAAAAAAAGTGAATTCAACTCCCTGTTGAAAATATTTATGCATGTAAAAAAAATAATCTCAATTTTAAATGCTTGTAACGCAGCCCTAGTCTTGCTGGAATTAAATTCAAAAGAGTGGAGGAAGGTAGACGTGCCGTGTGCACGTTGAGATTTGCCAGGACAGCTACGGCAGCCCCTCACCCCAAGCACCGTCTCTCCTCCAGGAAAGGTGGGTCTTGGGGAAGCAGTTTGGGAAGTGGCCCTTCTTGGATGCCTGACACCTTGATCACTCAGGGGCTGAGAACCAGCTTGCCCATTCTGCTGCAGCAGAGGAAATGCAGGTGAAATCTGTAAAAACACGTAAAAAAACCTATTACGCTCTACAGTCTTTTTGAGAAGGTGTGTGCTGGAGCTCCAAAAAAGTGGGTGATACAGCTTTTTTATTAGTCGTCTTGTGCTTTATCTTCAGGAGAAGGGAAAGGGTGCAGATGGGGCCATGACCCCCTCTCTGCACCAGCACTGCAGACAAGCAGTTCTTCTGTTATAACAATATAAAAAAAATGAAAATAGGCACCCAAAGTCAAGCTATAATCTCAAATACCACCATACACCCTATCTACTGATCTGCCTTTGTCTTCTGAACAATGTGCACAAATTCTTCCCAGGGAAACAAAAAGCTGCATATTCCTTTGATTTTCACCTCCAGTAGGAGTCCTACACAAGTCCCTCATTACCTTCCCATCCAGCCCAAAGTGCAACGCTCATCTTCAAAAGCTTTTACAGCACGCTGGCCACTGTGGAAAAAAGATGGAACAGAGAAAAAGAGGGAACAGAATCTCTGCCAAGAGGGAACACAAACAACAAGCTCTCAAAAACACTTGTATTTTTTGGCCAATTTCTTGGCAATACATGAATAAAACAGTTATTGGGTGGGACTGTGTATGTTTTGGGCAGAGGAGAGTTGTCTAAGAGTCTTGCTGAGTTTCAGGGGTCAGCTCAGGCTCAGATACACTCACGGGGCTATCTTAATGGACTATCTCAAAGGACCTTGTAAATGAGGTGGTTAAACAATGCAACTAATGGAAACAATCTTTGCAGTCTTTCCCATGAATTGATCTTAGCTATTTGGGACTTGTAACATAAATTAAGACTTCAAAAGCTGCAGGAATGCTGCAGGAGCGTGTCTGGCTTAATTTATAACACTGAATCAACATTTTGATTAGCTTTGGTGATGGCATGTGTTTCCTTTCAGGCAAAACCTTCCTGTCCCATGGAGCAGCACACTTATTCTGTGACATACTGAAGAGGGTTCTTCAAACTAGCTTCTTGCTAGTTTGGCTCCTGACTTGAAACGGAAGGACAGCATCATTTTCCACCTCAGTGCATCTCTGGATGCAACTAAATCATGCCTGCACAAGGGAAGTGGCACAAACCATTATTCATCTTTGGTTTTCAATTGCCCCTGTATGCTTTCTTAAAGTCCTTTACACAGTCTTTATTTCAGAACAGGCCTGTGTCCCTCCAGTCATAAAGAAAATCCTTAAATCTTCCTGCCCATCACATACCCTGTACCAGTTGTAGGGTTTTACAATGTTTGGACAACCAGTGTGAAACTCTTGCTTTGCAAGCGTCTGAACTAACATCCATTTTTCTCACAAGGGAACCGATGATAAATTTTGCCCAAATGAAAATGACTGCTTAAACCTCTTTATAGTAAGTAACGCTGAAATCACTGGTAAAGGACAGAAACCCAATACTTTGAGGCCACCTGAATGTACATAACCAGCCTTGCTGTTTTGCAATACCTCTCTTCATATTAAGCAGGATTATTCCTCAAGTGATTCACTGAAATCAGGGATTTTAAGCACCTCAAGGAGTAAAATACCATGAGCGTGCATCAGTACACTAAAATCAACCCTATCAAAGTGCTTACTCAACATGAGCAAGCATGTCAGACTCTAGCCTTTAATTTAGCAGCTCCACAGCTTGAAAATGCCAATGAGAGGTTTTATTCTCCTGTACATATCATCTTGAACTTTCTCCTCACCATCTCCTTTTAAACAGTATTTTTCAACCTTCAAAACTACCCAATTCTACAGTTTTAGTCCGTTAAGTATTAGGGTATAAGTAGTAATTTAGTAGTTTACATGTAGATTGATATGGTCTTCCATAAGTTGATGCACCATGAAGCACGGCTTGTCCCTCTGCCAAAGAGAAGCAGCCAGAGCAAACTACACCAAATTCTCATGTATGATCTGATGAATTACTTTTCTATAGGACAGAAGGTTTTTGGACCAGCTAAATGTCTAAATGACTTTTCCCAGCTACAAAACAGACAGAATTTTTTCCCTTATTAATTACTTTTTCTGAAGCTCTTCGTAATTCCTCCCACTGTTTTAAGTCAAGCATTCGTGTCAAGTTCTTTTGATCTTCCTCCTCAATTATAGTGAGCAATTACCCCCTCCACCAGGCTTCTCAGCCACCTAATCATTCTTATCTCTTCTTTCTCCCTGAACTGAATCCTTTCTGGTTTTTTTGGAAGCTCACTCTTAAGATAGTGCTACACATTTCCTAGGTATTCAGCAACAATATGTCACACCAAAGACTGCAGAGACATTAGCCTTCCCTCTCATTTGCCCTTCAATTAATTTTAGAGATGAGGTGCACCTATCATGACTTGGATCTCTCGCCTCTCAGGGGCCTTAAAGCCTCTGTCATCAAAAATGTGTTTGCTCTGATATCTGTATTTGTAATTTTCCTTCCCAGCTGAAGAGTATTCAATCTCTCCTACTGAAACACTTAGAGCTGTGCTCCAAAGCCTTCATTCAGAGCACCCCCTGTCGAGCCCCGGCATTTTTAGCCAACTGCTTGACATGCAGCAAAACCATCCCTCCCATTCCCCATGGCAGCTCAATAGCAGCTGACAAGGTGATGAAGCAGGAATCTAAAAAGTGTGCATTTTTAATGCGTGTTAAATCTTTCGGAGACCTATGAGCCTCAAAAAGAAACTTATGTCCTTACCAGTGAAGGAGAAAATGTCAGAGGCTGTGTTTGCATGGGGACACACCTCCTGAAACTTATTCCAAAATACAGGCATAGTTCTTTGCAGGAGCACCATGTTGACCAGCACTATAGCACATGTGATATTTATGGATTCATTGCACTGAGCCACCTCTTCAAATATATCTTTTTTACTACTGATGACAGGCAAACTATGGTCTACTTCTCATCTTGATGAGCTCAGAGATGAGGCTGAGCGCACAGAGCGGCGTTGCTTGTTGCAAACCACACGTCTGGCCCACTTCAACCACATCCTATATTGCTCCTTGCACACCCACCAACCCCTTTCACTGCATGAGCACAGTCTTGTTGAAGCTGATGCTCTGGATGAACCACTGGCTTCTTGAGTGACTTCCCAGGAGCCCCGCAACCCCCAGCACAACCTGCAGAAATGGCCCTTCTGCCTCTTGTCAACCCGGGCAGCTCCATCTTTCCTAACCAACAGGATGAGGAAGATATCGGTAACAGATCTGTGCAAAGCAGGGACCACTTTAAAAGAGCTGTTTCACGGCAGCAACTCCTGACTTTAAATAGAGACCACAGTTGGTTGCACTCCTCTAAAGCGAAGGGCATAATCTGCCTTTTGGTGACAAAAAGCAAGTCTTTCATGAAGCATTAAAGCTGTGGTGAAAATTAAAACCACTAATTCCAAGCCTCTACATTTCTACAAGTTGCTTCCTTGGAGACAAGACACATAATGGGATTATATTTTTAAAAATATAATTAGTGACCTAATCTTTGTAACGAGAAATTTTGTAAATTAAGAATTAATGAGGGAAATGGATTAATACTTATTCAAAAACAGTAGTGTTCATCCATTATTTCTTGTTTTCAACTACCAAATAAGTACCTAAAAAAAAATAAAATAGCATTCTGCCTCACTACACACATCAAGTTCATAACTTTCAGTATCCACAAAATTCAGGTTTATTTCTGCTGGAAAAAATAGTTGTAAGCATGTTAGCTTCTTCAGATTGCTATTATGCAGAAGAACAGTAACTACTCGGGCTGTATTTAATACACTTGAATTGACATGGCTAGAAATAATACTACTTACAGAAAAAAAGTCTTCAGTATCTAAAGAGGATTTTTTCATTTAAATATTTGGTGAATGTGTATACAGGAAAATTGTATTCCACTGTTTTCTGTTCAAACATTTACTGCTTTTTTTTTTTTCCTCCATTTTATCACTGAAGGTGAAAAAGAAGAGAAAGGGAATGACACAAGATAGACCCCAAGAAGAGATCACTGCAAGGATTACAATGGATAGCTCTTTGCCAGCAGCCACTGTTTTCCATTTGTGCTTGTCAACCTCTGATGGGTCAGAAGAACCCCGGGGTGTGATTTTGGAGTCTAACCCCAATATGAACAACCACACCAAGCATTGTTCTATGAAGCCTTTCACACCAAGGATGCTCCCAGTCCTGTAGGCAGACGACTCAGAAGCTGGCAGCTTTGAAATTTCAGAATAACACATTGTTGATCCTAAAACCCCAAGTACTGGCATTATGATAAGAAAAAAAAAAAAAGAAAAAACCAAACATGTTCTTCATCAGACAGTAATTCTTCATTCAATATTACAATTGATTGAATTGCTTTAAGCAATCCAGAAATGTAAGAATTTATAGACACAGTCAAAACATCAGGTAATTTTCTAATTGTAAGAAATATTTCTGCTAAATAAAACTTGCAGAGGCAATAAATTGCACGCTATTCAAACAAAAATAGAATGGATTATTAACTAGTCTATATGTCCTATATCTCATTAAATGTATTCTTTTCACTGTATTCATTTGGTAATCATTGGGGTTCAGTCATCCCACTCCAGCCCGAGCCCCCCTCTCGTGGCCGCAGGCATCCAGCCCTGGGAAGAGGCACAGCCCCAGGAAGGGCTTTCTAGAACAGGGGTGTTTTTCTACATGCACCACCACTGGGAAAAACAGGATTATAACAGTTCTGCATTTCCTGACTGATCCCCCAAAGTGTGAGAGTGAAAAGGAGCCACTGCTCCTTCCTAATCACTTACCAAAGGCAGAACTGCAGCAGCAACTGTCATCATTCCAACTTTGCACTGAAAATATACAGTAAATAAATTGTAAGGAAGATAGTTTGCAGAAGAAATTACTGGAAATAAGTTAGAAATGGTTTATTTCTCTAATCTACCTTTTTAGTAGATTAGTGGGGGGAAAAAAACAATCAAGTATATGTCCAAGAAGATTTTATGAGGTGAACAGATGAGGTTAGCTGACTAGATTGGAAGAATTCTGTAATATAGCCTCATCTTATAGTGTCATAGGATTAAGGTCCAAGGCTCAACACGGGGCTCTTCACTGGCTATAGCCGTTCTGGAAGTGACTGCAGGAGCTGAGCTTGTTAGTTCTTATGAGCATTGCTCCAGCATTTTTTACTTCCTAGAAACTAAACAGACTTGCCTCAGCAAGCATCTCATATGGGGCAATGGTGACAGTCATAAACTATGTTCTGCATATAGTTCTGCAAATATTCTCTAGCCTGACTGAAAATTTGCCTTAAAGAAGCAAGGAATCTAGAGACAGCCATGTACCAAGGATCTGGCAATTTCCTCATGATATTTGGAATAAAACTATTCGACTCCAGAAAAGTCTCTCAAGGTGAAAATAAGTTGAGACGCTCTTTGTTTCTCACTTTTCTGTCTCAGATATGTAAAAGTACTAGGTTTTGTTAAAAAGGCTCTGCTTCGAAGATTCTGCTTCCAAATACTCTCCCCACTTGAGAGAGCAATGTATGAGTATGATGCATAAAAAGGGTTTATGACTCACAGCATTTCTTAAACGCCTCTCCTTCCCTGGTCAGGCAAGGTCCACTATCTCCCTAACTTTTTACACTCATTTCTCATTCCTGACTTGTCTCTTCTCCTGTCTCTTCCACAGTATTGTGGTAACATTACTGCATGCAAATTTTACTTCCCTTATCATTCTTAGAAATCTTTATCTGCAGTGTACATTCACAGCAGGAGGTACGGCAGCCTCTTCAGAGCTATCTGTCAGCACACCCATTCTTTTATGTTGATTCTATTCAGCCCTGTTATTAAAATTATTACAATTTTGGAGAGCAGAAAAGTAACTGGTTCTGCAAATCAATCTATTTTCAGCAACACAAGTCCAACAACAATGCTCTACAAGTATTAAAAAATAATGTTATGCATTATATACAGAAAAATAAAATTTTTTGTTCTTCTTACAGTCTTTTTGTCTGTAAGAAGATCTCTTCAGACCTGGAGTAACTTTGTCCCTGCCTTGGTTTCCTGACTTCCATATAGGTAAGTCTCCCACTAGGCTGGTACAACAAGCATCTTTCCAGCTCCCACTCCTGAGCTGGGGTTTCCTGCAGGAGTCTCCCTGCTTGCTAGATTTCTCCCCTTTCAATTAAGCACCACCCCGGGCTGCTGTCTGAGACAGGGGCTAACTCCAACT
>JAOXNG010000042.1:8492133-8506871 GCA_028566535.1 Scolopax minor
TGATCTTTATAGATAATGACTGTATTACTCTACCTCTTCTCTTTGCCCTTGCTCATCGTCAACTACATCCTGCAGGACATATGGCCTTTCAGAGAGCTGCTCTGCAAACTGCTACGTTTCTTGTTTTACATCAATCTGTAGGGCAGCATCCTGCTGCTGAGTTGCAACAGCGTCCACCACTTTCTAGACATTTGCTACCCCATCAGCTCTCTACCCTGCCAGACCTGACTACAGATGATCTAGCTGGGACACTGTCTGACCACATCCACACAAGCATCAAAAGCAGAAAAGCAGTTATGGTACACAGCTAAGAAGCAGCAGAGACCTGGTAGCAGAAAGCAAGCTTAGGAAAAGCCAGGAAACTAGGTCCTATTTGCTCAAAACCTCTTCATAATACTCAACTTTAAGGAACTTGTCAAAAAAAAAAATTAAACAAACAAAAGAACGTTTTTCAAGTCATCTCTGCAACATCAGTGGCAGCTTCTCTCAGAAGGGCAGACCAGATGGCCAGAACACAGTAACTGCTTCTGCTATCCAATTTTACATATGCTGACACAAACAAGAGCCCAGACTAAACAGACAGAACTACTTTGAGTTTGGTGTTATTACAAACATTTTTTTCTCATTTAAATAAAACAAAATCCAAACCCTTCAGACATTCAAGATCATCTTCATTGGAACTCTGGGTAGAAATGCCCTTGCTTTCTCCCCACCTGAGAACATGGGCAAACTCAACCGGGGAACCCAGATTAAGCCACCCACTCAGCCAAGGCTGCTGCTATTTCTTCCTCTAACGTTCAGCAGACGGAGGCTTGGCAATGAGACAGAGCAGCTTGGATTTCCAATCTGTTGATTCAAATTCAGCAGAGGTTGGTAACAACTGAAATCCACCACTTCTGACAGCTGTTTAGCAGGCCCATGTGAGCTGGTTTCAGCACAATCCCTCATGGGTTACAACAAAAAAACCCATTCCTGCTGGCTTGCTCTGGGGCCACCTCAGGGATAGACTTCTTGGAAGGTTCAGGATGAAGAAGAGTTCACTACTGTTGCTGTTACAAAACTTCCTGGAGAATAAAAAGCTTGTTCATAAGTACTGTCGCTATGGCACTAATGGTGTTCTTAATGATCAGTATTTATGAAATAAAAATCTCAAATGCACAAAAAAAACATTTGCATACGTACTTGGAGAACACCACAAGATCTGGAGCACTGCAGGTCACTTGGGCAGCTTCTCCACACTGAATGTTTGAAAGAGATATTTCACGATTCATATGCATAGGAAGCTTAAATCTTTAGAGGTTATTTCTATGCTTTAAACATTTCCTTTTGAAGAGACCCGCGTGAAAGCATGCTGTGTGTGCTTAAGTCTAGGGCTTTCTAGTTTCCTATTCATGCCAAGGCACATGTGCCCCATCCAACAGAACACAGCATGAATGTATTAGGAATAGAGATTTTTACCTTACTCAGACACAGCTCATTTGAACAGCTCTGCTTCACCTCTTTGCTTGATCATCTGCACAACAGAAGTAACAAGAGAGTACCTACAGTAGCAAGATACACAATCGAATATTAACCAATTTTTTTAATGAGAAAGCCTATTGAAATATCCAGCAGTAACCCCTGAAGGAAAGACAGGTCAAAAGGAGAAAAAAAAATCCACAGCAAAAAAACCCCCAAAACAAACAAAAGGAATAGAACCACCCGAAAGCTACAGCAGCTCTGGGAGCCCCCAAGCCTGGGGGTAACCAACATGAGCAGCAGAAGTAATACCAGGTTATGGATAACACCATTTATATTCTTCGTAAGTTGTGCCTCCCTCAGAAATTTGCCCAGATAAATTTGATAAAATACTGTGTTGTTGAACTAGTGTTTACTACCATAGTTACTAACTCATCTGTAAACATCTCCAGGCAAGTGTGCATATCCACTAGAATTTAGTCAGACCACTGCAGTCCACAAGCAGAGCCCAATCCATAAACTCTGAAGAAAAAAAAAAAAAACAAACAAACACACTCTAGAAAGCCATAGTGTATGAACAGCTTCTGAGGTTTATGGAGTTCAAAGCTGTTAAGAGAAGCTTTGCAAGGAGAAGGTGCAGTCATAAGGATAAGCAGCTTACAGCTCAATTCCGAATTCATTGCAAACTGGCCTCGCACAAATATTACCAGGTACCACTCCAGTAGTCCCTGCTCAAACAGTCCCCCCCAGTCACAGCAGGCAGCCCACTCGCTGCTGTAGATGCTGGCCACATCGATCACAACCAGATTTTCACTGTCAAAAAGAAACTGCATTTGAGAATTCAAAAATACATCTTTGTCTTGATGACTGACCTGAACCTATGAAGCGCGTGTTGAAAATCTGAAGCACAAACACAGCAACAAGACTAAAAAAGGCTGGCAATAGCAAGAAGACAGCCCTATCCTACCAAAAATTTATTGAGGGATAAGAGAATAAAAGCCAGATAGCTTCTATGATGCACATCCACAAATGAAAAAGCAAAGTAAAGGAAATCAATGGGCTGAAATCCCTCAGAAAGGAAGGGCTAGGGCATTTGGAATTGAGCTGACATGGGAAGTTACATCATTTACAGAAGTCCACCACTGTACTTCAGGGTAGAATGCTCAAGGGTAGAAAGAATTTAGGAAATGAAAATAAAGTTTCAATAAGACATTAAGTTCACAGTTACTGTCATGTCACATGAGAAACTGATCCATGGGTAACCTCAGAAGAATTATCTATAACCACAACATGCCAGAACTAGAAGCAGGCAGCTGAAGGAGATGAAGAGCAACAGAAGAACAAGAATCTAAACCCCTCCCTCCCCAGGAATGAAAAATGCATCATCCCTCAGCAGGGGAAACTTTGCCTTCAGATCCTCAAAGATATACTTCCCCAGAAACTCTACATATTTTTCAAGGGAAAGCAGAAATCATACTTGTTTTTGAAAAACAAAACAAAACAACTATAAGCATATGTAAGTCTCAACAACCACCAAGGGGAACAACGCATCATTAAAAAGTCAGGTAATAAAAATACAAGTGCCAGTATCCTTTTAAAGCTTTTATTAAAAAAACCAAAAACTATAATTCACAAGTCTACAAGGAAAAATAAACCATCTTGCATCAACCAGTCTCAGAACTGATAGTGTTTGATTCTCAAAGGGAGCAAAGAAAGCAGCAATAAAAATTATCACAGACCAGGGCACCACTCCCCTTCAGCAGCAAGCTCGGCACAGTTCACAACATACTTCTTTATTTTCCTGGATTGGTCTTCAGAATACAGAACTATTAACCAAAATAGTCGTGGCTTAGGCTTTCATGAAGATGACAGTCATTCAGGAAGATGAAAAAAATCTCCACTGAAAAGCATCTTTAAAGAAAAAAACCTTAAGACCATTAGTTCCAGGCCTGCTTAAATTACTGTAGGCAAAAAAAAATTTAAAAATTACATGTATATATAATATAATTTTTATTACAACAAACTACTTTCTCTGTAGTCAAGCAATTCATCACAGGCAGGAAAGCTCACACACCCCTGTGCATCTTAACCTCTACTTGTGTAGTTCTTCATTCTGTGTAGCTAGTGCTCCAAAAAGCTAGATGATCTTGATTTTTAAAGAAAGATTATCTTAGTTGAGGAATAATTTGTTCAGTTACATAAGTGAGCCTTATAAGTGAGAAAATACTCCGCAGGAGTTGCTACTAAGATATTCAGCAACAAGCCTTCAACTGAAAATTCCACTTCCACCAAAATTATGGAAAAGCCTTGAGTTTCATTATGAAATCGGGTATTTTTCCACTGAATAACAAACTTCAGTTCTTGCATTTAACTCTTTTAATCATTTTTCATCACAACTTGTTAAAAATACATCAGTTTTCACATTAATCAGGACTTACATGAGGTTTATTGTTAAGCCTGTGACCTGGTATCAATTTCCAGGTCTAGCACTTTTTGAACTGTAACACTGAAATTGTATAGCTTGGTTTCCTCCGAAATATTTGCTAGGACCAAAATAAAACAGTAGTCTTTCCTTAGATTTTTCTATAAGAAAAATGGAACAGACCATTTCCAACCTGGTAACCAAGTTGTCCAACCTGAGAGGGTAAACAACCCCTACCTACATCAAGGCTCATTTCACAGCAGTTTGATTACTGAAACAAAGCTTTCACATTTCAGACATCGTTGAGGAGATCAAGTCTTCGCTGTTGACTTTAGGTACTGGCTGGCTATTTTAGACAAGAGGGTGTATAGTTCACAGGGTCCAATAAACAGCCAGATGATCCTTCATTGGTATCTGTGTTATTTACCCACAGTGTAAAGGGGAAGCTTAAGCCAAGTATTTTAAAAATAAGATCTATGCTTGGAGAAAAGTATGGTGCATCACTCTGCTCTTGCCATGGCAGTTGTCAGTACTGGAAACAGAGTTTTGCAGACCAGGAACTTCAATGTGTTTCTGCTTTCACAAGTGGGGCAAGCTGCTATTTCAACACGCTTCTGTGCACCATTGTTGATAAATAAGAAGAGTAATTATCTGGTAGCTGTAAAAAAAAAAATAAAAATAAAAAAATATCATGCATCAAAAGAAGCCTGCTCCTCTACTTATTTGATCTGCCAGTCATTGGTTCATTTTCTTCATTAAGTTTTTAACTACCACTGGTGAGACTTCATTTCTGAGAACAAGCATACATTTAACATTTTAATCAGAGGTTGATTTGCTGACTATTTGAAACAATAAACCAAGTTCTTAAAATAAAGATCTCATTGTTCGATTCTTCACTATTATACCTGAGCGCCTAGTTTGGAGAGGTATTTATTCCTTAAACTAAAGTCATCAGCTTTTGGCTGTAATTTAGCCAAGTCATCTTCATTTTGACGTCTGAGTCTCTCTTGTTCTTCCACTCTGGAAAAGAAAATTGGTTTAAGATACTCACACTGAGGAGTGCAAACCCAAGCAACTTTATATTGCCATGCACACAAGTGCCATTTTTAATAACTAGAAGCAGCTTGTAATGTTTATAGATGAATAAATACTGCATAACAGATTAAAAAAGAGTAAGAGATGCATATGGATCGCTAATTCAGTGTAAAGAAAGAGAGAGGCTGTTTTCTGAAGTTTCCTTTTATTTAGATCACAAGACTTGAATAAAAAGATAAACCTTTTGGTTTTCACAGATTACGACACGTTCAGCAAGTTTCTGTATCACTTTTTACTAATTTTTTTATTTAACAAGCTTTCAGTCCTTAAAATAACGATTACAATACAAAAAGAATCAATTGTCAAAAATGCAAATAAAAGACTGCTCAGCAGTCTTCAGAACTAATAGCAGTCTCCTACAAAAGAGTCAATAGTCGACCAGAGCATTGTTGCTCAACTTGCACGTAAGTTTTAACAAGGACCCAACAGAGCTCTAAATATACTTAGCTTAAAGACAGTGGTTTGCATTAAGACAGTGACAAAGGTAGTAACAGTGACCCATTTCTAAGCTCTGTAAAGCAATGAGCCTCATTACAGAACATAAAATGTCATTACATTAAGAAGTCTCTAACCCCACCAAAATGGTAGCACCACACACATAAAGACTCATAGAAAGTATCTTCTATCTCAAAATAAAGAGGTTTGTCTCAAATTGCAGAGTACCCTCTCCAATGGCAGAGCTTAAACACAGTGTAAAATGCTATGAAACCATTCCGTTCAAATTAAGAGATGACTTGGCTTTAGTTAAAACTGGTTACAAGGATAAAAATCTAGGCATTTACTCTAAAATGCCCAGCATGTTAGTTTCTTTTCCAAAGAACTACTGTCCAGTGCTGACCACCAAAATAAACACTATAATTCTTCAAGTTGACATGATGCTGATCAAATGCTCCCCACTTCTGGATGATATTTGCTATTCAAATTTCTTTTCTGCAAAAAACATTGTAATAAAAATTACTGAAAATATCCTTCTAAGACACTCTATCCTACAGCATACGCTAGTACAAAGCCATCTTTCACAGTAAATACACATCCTACATGGGCCAGGCAGACTGAAAAGCAGCTCTGTTTGGAAATCAAATTCCTTTGCTCCTGGGTATAAGGTGGGGGATTTTTTTTTTATTAAAATATTAAAATATTTTTGTATTAAAATATGGCTGTGACCTTTTGGCTCAAAGGTCATACTCATTACAAGTAAGGCAGCACATTCATCAGGTTTGGTGACATTTTAGTTTCCTTGAGCTTCCCTCAAGACTGATGCATAAGAAGCCCACAAATTAGGACAAGAAACCAAACCATACTAAACCCCACAAGTCACCTGGCCAGACCTTGTTAACAGGCATTTGGGGTTTTTATTCAAGTTAATTATCATCATATGGGCAGTTACACAGACCAGATTTAGATAAGTCCATAAAGCCTGTTTATAAGAGACATCTTGTTAGCAAAGTATTTATCTGGAATGAATGTATATATGAACTGTGAGATTTATAATACCTGCAGGTGAAATATAGTTAGCTATGAAAAAAGTAAAGAATTCCAATAACATTACAGGCAAAGGAACTTCAGGATTTGAAGAGACTCACTGAGCTGAATTAGGTCAGAACAGAATGCATTTCAAAAGAACACTTTCTGTGTTATTCACTGACAAGCAGCTTGAAGTCTACAGATGTTAGCATGAAAGCTGTGACTTGCTGCATATTGACTTTTACACATAACAAATGTTAAAATATGACTTGACTAGAGTCATGAAATGCATATACTCTGCCCCCTCCAACTATTCCCAACCACAAACTCACCAAAACAAATTTAGATCAGAAGAGCAGAACCTCCTATTTCTTAGAAATGTTCTATCCTTAAGGAAATTAAACATTTGCTTTATTTTTTTTTTTTTAAAGCCAATAAACTAACCAAGACTTGATCCCCATTGATATTACATTCTCCACAGCACATATTTTTAATCCTTTCAGTGTTAATTAGAACTAGGAAAAGGTAACGCAATTTTTGGGTGCTGAGACACTAATAGAAGAATCATCATCAACAAGGTCCTCAGGACAAACTAGGCTGCCCAAATTCAGTCTGATAGACGGACTTTACATTACGTCTACTTTAAAAAAGCAATTTTTCTACACATTTAAGTGGATAATGGAGAAGCTGGAGTGAAAGGGTCTTTTGTTTTGTCTGTAAGATGACATCTCTTGACGGATACAATGCTTTTTCTTCCCTCTTCCCCTAATACAATTACTCTGAAAGTTGTAAGACTAACCCAGTATTTGACTTCCCTGCACAGCATTCCATGCCCATGGAGAGCTTTAGCCCTTATTTAACATTCTTGGATAGCAGACAGAAAAGCAAGTAAACTCTCTGCTCTGCAGAGAGCAGGGCACCCAGTGCCCTGGAGTTAAGGATATGCCAACAGCAGGTGACCAATATTTTGATGTTGGGTTAAATAACAGTCTTAAAAAGCAAGAGTACCTGATTCCAGCTGTTAGGTCTATGCATAGCAATGGACCCTTAACTTGTCAACAATGTTTTGCCAAGACCAGGGAAGAGTATTTAAGTTACTATTAGAAGAGTGTCAGTGTCCTTATTTTCTGCAAAGAGGAAAGCAGGATGTGTGTCTCCCACATAATGAAATTTCTTGCATTTGAACTGTGAAAATTTGTTTATTTTGACAATATCTGCTCTAAGGTCACCTCAAATGTTCCATTTCCTTGTAAAGTGCACTGCACTTTAGACCCAATCCACAGTTTTCAGAGCCAAGTTTAATTAAAACTTCTAAATAAGACTGCAAGAGGAGCAAGCCAACACTGAAGGGGAAGTGACTGGAGTGCAGTTTCTTCTGAAGAGAGATGTAGCTTTTAATGACACTTAAAATAATTGGTCCATGCATTATCTGACATTAAGCCCAGGTAATGTTTGCTGCTGACTGGGTCAGGTATGCACCATGTAAGTGAAGCACATTTTTACCTAAGTGTGTTTAAAAAAAAAAAAAAGTTTTATCTCTTAAGTTTCACTCAGTTGGCAGGCTACAGAAATAAAAAAATAGCAGGGAAAGGTGCCAGAAGAAGACACCTGGTTAATTGCTACTTCCTCTATTAATTCACAGGAGGCAGGAACATGAAATCCTACTAACTGGTAAGAAAGAAAATAATATTCAGTACAAGTGGCAGAGCTACAAAGAGCCTGATTTCAGACAATAATCTACTTAATTACTTCAGCTTAAACACTTCATAAGGACACTGTTCTTTAAACTTACTCATTTGCAGCTACTTTTTGCAGTTTTTCCCTTTTCTTTGCAGACCAGTTGAGATCACCACCTGCACGGAAGTAAGACATACTTTGAAACTTTTAAAATTGGTCTTTTTTTGCATTATATCTCTGATATCATACCTCGCTACAGAAGTTCTCAGGGCACTTGAAATCAGTGGAGTCATTTTACAAAAGCAGAAACTGAGGTAAGGAGAAAGATCAACGTGCTCATAATCACCCAAGCAACCAAATCAGGACCCAAACTAAGCTCTCAAGCCTGATCCATTCTGTTCACCATAATACTAAAGAAAGTGGAAACAACTTTGAAAGAAACCAACTAATATCCCTGCAAGACCTTTCAGTAGTTACTGCCTAAAAAGAAAAACAGTTGAGAAAGAAAACTGTTACGTGAAGGAAAGTCTACATAGTTAAGTTTATATATTTGCAGATACATATACAGTTGAGTTTGATGTGCACTTTAGAAAGAGCTGCAGAATAGGCCACACTCTTCGAGTCAGCTGAAAGGATAAGTACCATTGCCCTCCTGATGAGATTTAACACCACGGCAAGGTTCAGGGAATTACACACTACAACATCTACAAAAATGATGTTACAAGTACAAGGCCTCATCAAGAGATGTTCCTGGTGCCAAAGCCATGAGATATAGCACCTGCCACAGGACCTGCCAGGAGATACAGCACCTGCCACCACTTGTGAGCAGTTCTGCTTGATAACTTCAAGAATTATGATAAAAACAAGTATCAAGAGAAGCTGAAAACACATACCTGTGAGGTGATTCACAAAATATAGCATGACCACAGCTATCAGTGACACTAAAAAAAAGAGGGAACAGTTTTAGCTGACAAATTTACAACAGTGACAGAACAGCAACTTTAATATACAACCAAGACTTTTCACAACAGTTGTAATGAGGGGAGATTTTTGCCAGCAGCATCTCTTGATTGCTTTTGAAAATTCCACTACACTCATAAGTAGAACAGTAACTCAAAAAAGGTTAGTTTTAGTTACATCAATAACAGCCCTTGTAAATATCACCTTCAAGATTATCATTCACCTACCCTTTTACTCTTTTTTTTAAGCACTGAAACTACTTACACTAAATCACTGCAAGAAAACAACAAAACAATTCACTAGGTTTGAGTTACTTTCACCAATGCCCCAGTTGAAACTTGTAACTCGAAAGGAGTTATTACTGTTTTCCAGGAATCTTAAAATCATTCAGGTTGGAAAAGATCCTTGGGATCATTGAGTCCAAACATCAGCTGCACTCTACAAAATCCTCCCCTACACCATATGCTCCAACACCACATCTAAATAACTCTTAAAACACATTCAGGGATGGAGACTCAACCACCTCTCTGGGCAGACTATTTCAGTGTCTGACCACTCTTTCTGTGAAGAATTTTTTCCTAATGTCCAGTCTAAACCTACCCTGGTCCAGCTTGAAGCCATTCCCTCTTGTTCTAAAGAGGGAATACTAAGAAAAAAAGCCAAGTAAAGCTTCCCAAATGCACAGAATCCATTTTCAATGTCTTTAGTACTTACAGCAAACACAAGCACTGAAGAAGACTTCAAGAAACAAGTATCCTCTTGTGTCAAGAATCATCCCAGCTGCTATAGCAATAATTGCCAGACCGAGATTCTGGATAGACTGCATACTAATATATAAACAAAGGATTACCACTGTGTAGAAGTTTACTTTTGAAGAAAACATCATTAGTGGCACTGAACAAACAAGGATATTAACTTCTCCCCATTTGTTATGACATATGACAGATTCAAAACTCCACATTTTGCAGAAGCTTCTGTGCATCCACCACAACCACATGCTCCCACACAGACATTCTGAAACTACACAAGACTTCCTGCTAGACTGAACTTGGAGGAATTAGCAACCATTAACTGCTTGCTATTCAGTGGTACAATCGTATCAGACACAGTCTCTGCAGAGCAGCACAGACAGATTTAAGTACTTACAAGCCATAAGCAGTTCCCAGCTGGTGTTCTGGAACAACAAAGGCCACCATGGGCCACAGGGCACAGGCAAGCAAGGAGTAGGCTACTCCTAGCAAACACTAGTGGAATAAGAGCAAGTACACAGACGTTAGAAGAGATGCATTTTTGCTGTAAAGTTCTAAAAAAAATTAACTTGAACTTGATTTCCCCCTTCTCCCAAAAGAGGAAAAAAAAGGTTTTTTTGCAATAGGGCTCTAAATAAATATGCACATTTTGAAGGATAGAGAACTTTTTTCCAGGAATGGCCCACAAGCTAAACCCTATCTAATTAGCATTAAGTAAAGAGCCTGACTGGAATACCCAGAGGAAAAGATCAATGCTGCAATTCACTAGGAAAATACCTGAAAAGCAAGGATCCTGGTTTTAAACACTGATACACTAGTGAGCATTGCATTTGACCCTGTAAACCTTAGTTCAAAAGCAATTTTTCACAGAATCTACCCTAGGCAGGTAAGCCAATAACAAAGATTTTTATTGACATTTACCACAATCCAATACAGCACATTAGAGACAGTTAAGTAACAGTAATAAGCTTCAGAACTACACCAAAAGAACAAGTTTTAGGAGAAAAGGAAACATTTAACACAGTAATCTAGCAATAGCAAGGGTAAGGAGTACCCAGGAAACATGAAAGCAGACCTGTGCATCAGAACACCACCAATTCACCAAAGGGACAAGGAATTGCCACTGCATACAGTCCTCCCATCTAATCCCATCCTTCCTAAGTTGGGCACCCTTTTCACTAAAAAAGTGCAGAATCACCACTACACACTGCAGCAGCCAGCCTTTTCCACCTCAAAACACAAGTACATAACTACCACCTCCTTCCACAAAACATCAAAGCTTTAACTGTTGTCTTTAGGCCACAGATACCTCATGTTAGTTCCGCCTGTATTAAGCATTCTTTACTTTTTCACCACCTTCAGTTTTAAACTCAGTTTCGCATAGTACATCTTTCTTAAAGCCAGGGACATCAAAATAGGTTTTGAGGACTATCTAAACAGTCAGAAGACAGATAATTCAGCATCAACTCCATTTCTTATTTTACCATATTGAGCTATAGGTTTCAGAGAATTAGTTACCATTGCTATCCAGGGGTTCCAGAAGGTAAAAGCCAACATAATATGAGAAGCAAGTGTGGTTATTACAGCACATAAAACCCAGATGATATTCTTTCCAACTTTATCCACCAGGAGTCCAAAGACTGGGGACATGGGCGCTGATATGATATACACAATACTACAAGAGAATAAAATAAAAGAATTGAACTCTAGGAATCTCATAGAAGCAAGTGTTTCATTGTTTTGGGGGCCTGTTTGGTTTTTTTGCTCCATCACCTTGAAACTAGGAAAATAATTAATTTAGTGCTGCTTTTAAACTGTTTCTATCACTCAGAAGGAAAAATCACCGAATAGCAAAATAATACCCTTCAGACAGAGCTTTCTCTTTCCAATTTCTTAATGGGAACATCTAAGACATTTTAATTGAAACAAATATCCACACCTCCCATTTGTTACTTTAGCCATGTGAAATCTATCTGCATAAATGTAAGTCACTACCTGCAACAGCAGATCCCAAACCTCCTCCCACACGGTCAGCACCCAAAGTTACATACACCCACTACAACACAGGCATAGCACAATTGCTTATTAAAATCAGCCACAATATACCTGTTAATTGCACTTGCTTCTTGAGATGAGAATTTGAATTTCTCAATAAAGAAAACCCTAATAAAACAAAACAAAAAAAAAAAACAGATTTAGAAAAATACATACTTGTATGACATGAAAGAAAAATTAAGCTAGACAGAGCAAAGGTACAACCACCTAATCCACAGGTAACACTTAAATATACTCGTATAGCTTTGACATAAACACAACTGTCCACAGCTTCCACACCAAAAAAACTCATGCCACAATTTAAATCTGTATCAAGTTTTAATCAGGAAACGGAGCATGCATTATGCTTTTGAGTTTTGACAACTCAGCCTATTGTATTTCCCACAAAGCTCAGCAGAGTTCTTTTAATTTGTATCACAAATATAGCAAACAATGCCACAGAAGAAATGACAAACCACAGCACAGACTTGCTGGGAGACCAGCGGTGCTGTAACCATCTGGGATTAAAGTGCTAACCTTCACCTCTCCCTTTATAAGCCAATTAAAGCCCTGAACAAATTCAAGAGGAATAGCTGCATATGTGAGAGACTTACTTTCCAAGTCCAATGAAAGGAAAAACTGCTGCATAGTAACAGACACAGATTACAAATATAAGCCAGAGGGACAAAGAGAAATCCTTCACATCGGTTAGCTTAATCACTTCACCTGGAGTGGGGCAAGAGACAACATTGTTTCAGTTAGCATAATGTATCTGAATAATGTTTATTCAGTGAATAAACATTAAAGCCATCACAAGTCACTACTGAAGCATATATTCCTGCTGCTATCTACTCTCTTGCTTAAAATTTACAGAGCAAGATTCTGTTAAGAATATACAGGTCCTAAGTCAACAGTGCTAAAGTCAACAACAAATTGTCTCTCCCCACATTAAGCTGGAGGTACAAGTTCTCTAAAGCCTTTGGAAGCATTAGCAGCAGAATTAAAAACAAATCACTTTTTCATGGAAGCATTTAATCAGCTAGCAAAATTCAGGTCTAAAGCTTCATGGTATATGCTTGCTCTTGGATCTCAAATTTAGCCTATTTTTAATCAGTCCAAGTTCTCCCATACACAAAACTCAACATTACACATTGATGGAGAAGAGCTGTGTGGTTTTCCATACCTATTAAAGGAAATAAGGCCAATTCCAACAAAACAAGTGCCAGAGGTAATGGCACAGACCAAATTAGTGTGAACTGGGAGGCTCTCCACATGCTTTATAAATAAAGCAGATTATACTGCATCTGCCTGTAAACTGGTGCTTAAAACTCCAAAACTTCTTATTGATATAAAAATGGACTAAAAGTTATGATTATAACTGTGAAAAAGCTATTAAGGGGTAGCCACTGAATTACATCGTGCACAGAGTAACTGGAAGGTCTGTTCCAGAACAAAAGAATGAAGCCCATGCCAGGTTCAGCCAGAGCACTCACCCGTTTTCCCTTGCTCTTTACAAAGGAGCTTCTGTGCCCTCTTGTCCAGATAAGCAAGGATTAATGCACAGGTCAGTGAAAAGAGACACGTTACTCCACCTGCACGAAGGCATTGCAACATGTTTAGTTGTTGACTGAAGTAGTAATTTGGCTTTTAAGCACAGCTAGTGTAGCATACCTTTAGATATCTAATACAAATTAGTTTAACACCAGCTTGTCATAAGACTCAGTAACTGTGCAACTCAAAGAATATGGTGTAAATACTGAAGCCTGAAACAGGAGAGAGCAACTGCCTTGAACTAGAATACAAAGATGTAGCTACATTTATTTTATTTAGACCACCACCACCACCATTCCCACTCAGTCCAGCCAAGCTCCTTGTCTGTTGTGATAACAGAAACAAAGCCCGGGCCTTGTTACCAAGTCCTTAATACCCATGGCTCTGAAAAAAAGAAACACAGAACCAAGAGTAGTTGAAATTTCACTTTTACACATCAGACAACTACATAAAAGATTTTACGTTATACCTTTCAGAAAATTTTTCAAGTCTTTATTTCAAAGCACATGAAATGTTTCATCTCCATGAGATACAAACTTGAGTTTGGCAAACAAAGAAAACCCACAGCATTTTATCAGCTACACCAATCATACACTCTGCATAAGCATATTAGCCATTGATACAAACAGTATTTGAGTTGTCAAATATATTTATCCTACTTTCAAGTTAGTAAGAAATCATTAACACACAAGCACACTGTTCAAATTCAGAAACAGAAAAGAGCAGGTGACATCAATTCAAGATATTACTGACCTATCATGAGAGTTAACCCCAGAGTACTGGGACCAGTATGACCCAGGAGATCTCGAACTCTAGAGTATATCCATCCCATGATATTCATGTTCACTGTGCTCCCCTAGGCAGAACAGATTCATGTGAAGAATAAGCTATTTCACAATTACATGGATCCAAAAGGAATAGTAGGCAGAACAGTGCTTAAAAAAATAAAAAACAATTAAGATACTACACAGGGAATGTAAACCACCAGCAACAACAGTAAAAGTATTCCCTGATGGTTTGGTCAGTGTTTGTAGCAAATTAACCATTGCAGCAATAATATACCATCACAAACTGAAACTTCACACAACTCCAACAGAGTTTTGATGGAGATGTTAGAAGTTACATAGATCTACATCATACCCTGCATGAGCTCATAAACTGAGCTGAATTTAAGAACACGTGTTAAAGCCAACAGAATGCCCATCAGAGGCACCAGAAGGAAATAGTCTGGGTTTTTTGACCCTTTTCCCCGGTGCTCTGAGTGTAGTGTTGATAGGTCGTATGCACATACTTGAACACAACAAAACAGAATACACCAGAGCCTGACT
>JAOXNG010000042.1:8679727-8690043 GCA_028566535.1 Scolopax minor
GTCCTGCAGCATCCCCATCAGTCCCTGGGAGCTGCTGCGGCAGGAGGAATGCTCAGCCATCGTGCTCTCCTCTGCTCACTCACATGTACCCAGGTGTAGCTTCCTTGGAGGGGGTTTCATTAGGAACAGATTCCTATCCATTCAAATTCTCCTAGGCTTGGGGTTCAAGAAATGCTGCATGAAACACTTTTACAAACATTTTTAGTGCCTACCTCTCTGTGTTTGCCATACAGAGAAATGGTAGTTCAATAAGACATCATTGCTCACCAAATTGAGATTTTTTTCATATAAATAGAAGTAAAATTCAATTATCCAAACCACCAATAGACACTATTCAAAACAACTGGTTGAAATTGATAGAAATAACAATTTTATAATAAAGCAAACTGAGCATACCCATAGTAACTATATTAATCTCTTTGTCAGCAACTTTTAAGCTTGTAATAAGTTCAAATAATCACAATTTCTGGGGAAAGCATTATTTTAAAAGCTATTTTAAAATTTCCATTAAATAGGTGAAACATTTAATGTATTATTTCATCCTTTGTGCACATATACAAACACGTCATCCATCCTTCTAAAATTGCTTGCATAATGAGAGAATTAAACTAGGGCCATTACGTTTCCAGTGTAAAGAACATAAATAGCAAAATCATAAGTATAAGGCCATAATAAAAATGAGAAATTAACCAACATTTTATAAATTTGGCATTTAAAAATAAGCACCAAAAAAAGGAAAGTTTTCATACTTGTTGCCACCTGCCTGCCTTACGACTTTGCATCATTAGAAAGGACCAAAATAAAGGCCATCCTACTTAACTAAACAGTTTTTATTAAAGTAAAAGAAAAGCAAGAATCTATGAAGTAGCAAGTGATCCTATTAGTTCCACCAGACTAAAATCATACAGTCTACGTATGTGGTCTTTTCAGCCACATCTGTTATGAGCCATTTTGATACCAGAAAGCAGAGAGTGTTTGACTATTTAGCAGGCACTGAGTGCAAATTAGGATTTTTCTCTGCAGTAACATGTGTTGTAATGGGTAGATGTTTTTAAAAAAATGCAGTATTATAAAACACTTGTATTTTTACAGCAGCTAAGGCCAAAATATTTGTTACATTCAATTATTTTCTCTTTAAGGAATATGTAAAATGTAATAAAGATGCATGGTATAAAATTAAAGGGAGCAATCTGATAGTATAATTCAAAGATAATGAGTTAAATATCCAATATCCAGAATTGCTCTCAAACAGATCTGATAAATGTTAAATGCTTATGATTTGTATTCAATTTTTACCACATATTGCTAATGTCATGTTAGTGTCTCAGTTCTGAAGTTTCCACTAAATAAACTCTGTCAAGAATTTTTTGCACAAAAATGTCCTATTCTTGAATGTTCTTTCAGTGACTGATTGAACTGCAGATTCCAAAAATAGATCAGTCACTTATTTCAACTCTAGACCTTTGAAAATTCAGATCAATTGCCTTTTGTCATCGTCTTTATATGGAGAGTAAGAAATTTCAGCTTAACACTATAGAAAAAACTTTAGACTACTTTGGTGAAGACAATCAGATTGCTAGTTTGCACGTGCTATTTCTCATCAAGAGATTTACATTTTGGAATATTCATCCACATTTCAATCTTTATGAGAAAGCACGGATGCCATACAGCAAGTTACAGCACACATTAACTGCCTTTAAAGCCTTGAGATCTTCTGCCAAGCTTATGTGTTTTAGCAAAGTGGGATTCGACGTAGGCAAACTTTTCCCTTAAAATTAGCGATAAGAGCGAGAAAACATTGAAGATAAAATCCTAGCTCAAATCTTCTGTGCTTCTCCGTCTCTGGTTAATGAAGTCTGGGAAAGAAATCACAGACACCCAAGTGGTTTGGCAACTGTAAGTGACAGAAGCTCAGCTAAATCCTCTGTTTACACTGGGGATTAGCCGGGAAGATTGTGCGCCGGGAACTGAGCTGGCGATGGTCAAGGGAACCTGCTCCCTCTCCGCCCGTGGGGCAGCGGCACAAAGCCCCGTCCTGGTAGGAAGTGACCCATAAACGTAGCCCGACGAAGGATTTACACAAAGCCAGCCTGCCTCACAGAAACTCCATATGACCATTAACTGGCCTGCAAGGCCTGCCAGGAGGCCTAATTACAGGTCTACAGAGCCCAATAACAAAAGCTGAAGAGCTTTAGCCAAGGGATGATCTGCTTTATACTGACTTGAGAGAGTCCATATAGAGTGACAAAAAGAAAGAGGTTTAGCTTTAAAACTCTCCCAAGAGACAAAGCATTGTAGCTAAGTCTGGAAGGCCCACATGCAACATACTTCAGATAGGCTTAAACATACCACCCTCTCAAAATTAACATTCAACTATTGCCTGCTTAACATCTGCTCAGACGTGGCAAGTTGCTGCGATATTGTTAGAGGATGCTAAAAAGGCTTTCTTGTATAGCAATATTAAGAAGGGTAAGTAAATAGAATCATGCAAATATAAATTAATAGCTGAGACCAACAATTTCTACTAAATGACAGTTTTTATAAATCAAAAATCAGATGCCTTAAAAATTAAAGTGGAGTGCAACAGTATCTTCAAGTGTTGCCCTGCTTAATAAGAATGAAGACACTGACATTAATCTACACCAAAAAAAGAAAAAAATAATTTAACAAAGTGCATAGCAACGTCAGTATGAATGAAGGACTTGGAGACAAAATGTCTTGACAGCACTATATTACCTGAATATAAAAATGGTGATTTTCCCCTCCTCCCCTCACAAATAGGGCGAATATTTCACATTTACCAGCTCTCCCACAAGAAACCAGAAGTCACAGTTCCCAAAATGCACCAGAAAAAAAAAAAAAGGTATCCAATTAAACACTCTGGCTTATTACTTGATATCTACGATTCTGTGATCTTTTGGCTTTCAGAGAAATCAGTTGTTGTTTCCTAAATTAATATCTAACAGCAGATTTTCCCAAGATACCAAACATCTACAATTCCTGCTGAAGCTGAGCAGTTGGCCATTGGACCTACTTTCCCTAAAATCAAGCATCTCTGTTGATAAAGAAAGTAATGAAGAGTGAAGGGAATACAATAGCATACAATTAATTTTTTTAAACTATAGCCATCGTACTAGAACAGGACTTGGAAAAGTTGACATGCTGAAAGCACTTTCAAATATTCATTAAATCTGTAACATTACTAGTGTATTCTAATATACCACTTTCTCTTGCTTAAAAAGCAGCAGGGATAAAGCTACGTAATTTCCATGTCAATAGGTCGATGTGAAGCAAAAAATTATACACACATCATCTTCAGATTGAGAAGACAACTCTAACAAACTCCAGAAGAACAATTAAGCAAAATAAGGACTATCTAAACCTTTTAATACCTAAATTCTTCCAGAAATCACAGCCCTTACCAAGTGTCTCTTGCCTGTAGGTAATGCTGTTGTCAGCAGTACTTGGCATGAAAGCAGGGTGAGCTGTTTCACTAGCCCAAAGCACATGGACAGAGTGCAACCAGCACTCTTGGAGTGACACTTCCTATGCTTGGAGAAAGGTTGGCAAATACTGCTTTTAAAATTGAACAAAATATCTTCAGACATTCTGCTCTCTGACAACGCAACAGCCCAAATTCCTTCTCTTAAAAAATATGGATGTATATTATATACAAACATGTATTTGTTCCTGTGCCCAATTTGAAGAAAGCATTTGAACTTAAGCCCTGACATCAAATCGTTTTCCCTCAATTCTATATATCTTCCAGGTTTTGAGAGAATCATAGAATGGTTTGGGTTGGAAGGGAACTTAGAGATCATCTAATTCCAACAACTCCCACTAGACCAGTTTGCTCAAAGCCCCATCCAGCCTGACCTTGAACCCCTCCAGGGATGGGGCAGCCACAGTTTCTCTGGGCAACCTGGATGAGTAGCTCACCTCCCTCAGAGTCATAAATTTCTTCCTAATATATTATCTAAATAGATTAAAAACATTTAAAACCTCTTTCAATTTAAAATTGTTCCCCCTCATCCCATCACTCAAATCCCTGATCAAGAGTCCCTCCCCATCTCTCCTGTATCCCTTTTAGGGACTGGAAGGGGCTCTAAGGTATCTCCAGAGCCTTCTCTTTCCCAGACCGAACAACCCCAACTTAGCCTGTCCTCAGAGCAGAGGGGCTCCAGCCCTCAGACCATCTTTGTGGCCTTCTCTGGTCTTGCTCCAACAGGTCCATGTTCCTCTTAAGTTTAGGGTCCCATAGAAGTTTCAAACAAAACAGTTATCAAGGATAAAGAATTTCTCCTGAAGAAGTTCAGACAGGTTGATTCCTCATGTGCCCACACAGGCTGGAGGAGCTGGCAGGCAGCTTCAGCACAGCAGTATTCCCAGCAGAGCTCCAGTTAATCTGTCACCACTATGTTTAATTAGTCAATACCAGTCATTAAAGCTACATTCTAATACCATTTCCAGCACAAATGTGATAAAAATTAACTTTTACATTTCAGCAGGGACATGTTGCAAAGTTGTATCATCACTGCCTACATGTGATTTTTTTTCCTCAAAATGAGTATCCAATACCACACACATCCAATTTTTTCACGTGCACATGACAGACTTTCATCCCTGTTTCTCTTACCTTTTTCAATACAATGCTTTAATTTAGAGTAGGAGCAGTAACAAATAATAAGTTGGGATTTAGATGTTTTGATGGGGCTAAACAAAGGGAAATTTAGATAGTAAAATAAAGAAATTAAATTTGAAGCATCATGATACGACGGTGCATAGCAATTTATAAACTCAAGTATTAGATCAACATATTGCTGGGCAAAGCTGTAAGCAAACTTCAAAGCCCATCATCTTCTTGAATTTAAAGTCAGACTGCTCTTAGAGCAAACACTGCTATTTTATAGACAAACTACCTCCAGCTTATGCATATTAACATTTTATTTATGTTGCCCCCTTACAGAGTTAGGTACTGTTTGCTGTATTTTGTTTACTCAAAGGCATTTCCAGTATATTAAGAACAAAAAAAGTTGCTAAGTAAGCAAAATGAATTTTCTCTAGGTTAATTCTTTCAAAGTACGTTAAGATACAGAAATCTTCAGAATGAAATGAGAAAATATATTTGAATCCAGACAATATGAGAAAAAATGCTAGATTACTGTGGGAGATGGGATACTAATAGTATGGACATGGCAGGGCAAGGGGAAGGGAAGTGCCATCGCAACAGTATGCTGATAGAGATCACCAAGGAAGGGACCTTCCCAAACACCTCCCCAACACTAATTGGTAGCTCTGAGCAGTTGCAGAAGGTGAGACTGTTTTATTTGTCCAACACACACAAGAGTACAGTGTCATTAACAACCGGTGAAGTGCAGTTAATACATTTCCCTACCTAGTGGGACTGGAGCAATTCCCATAACACATGCAGCCACATATTCTACAGGTTAATTCACAAATTTGAGATGGAACCTGCACCAAACACTACATATGCAAACAACAGTTTTGTTCATCATTACTGAAGTACGGATTTAAATTTACATTATATTCAATTAAATCATACAGCATCATGCTACAACAGCAACAACAATTAACCTGTTGATTGTGAACTCCTTGAAAAGCAGCTCAGGAACGGATTTCTTTTAAATTTTTTTAAAGTTAAGGGTGAAAAAAGTGCTAATTTTGCAATGAGTAAACACTCAAAAAAAGATACTAAAGCAACATTATTAACATTTCGAACACTCCTCTCACACCAGATTAATACAAATTCAATTTAATTGACTGAATACAGGACTGGGGAAGAAGGTGGGGGGATGATCTCACAAATGCCTGAGATTACAGAGACTTAAAGCCAGGAAAGAACTTCTTTCTGTATTTTGGACGGTAAGAGAAATAAACAGATTAACTCACTTGAGTTATTTATGAACAGCTTGCAGCTTCAGTCTCAGTTTCAGACTTCAATTATGAATATTTAAATTTAACAGTGTCGTAGACCTTTTATATGTTTTTTGAAATTTTTGGGACCCAAGCCGTGATGATATACAACCCACAGGTATCTTTTATACATTTCCAGGTGTTAAATTAAAAAATGAGGTGTGATAGATATGAGTAGTCTACACAAATTGTGCTTTATTAGGTCAGTGTTGTCACATCTATTTTATAATTATATGCTTCAATGATTTATTAAAAGTTAAGGAGAACAATGAATGCATTTGAAGCTATACAACACAAAAGGCTAGGTGCATTTTTGAAAAAAGTATAAGCAATGTGAGGAGATGGGCATTTCTTAAACCAAAAGGTTTCCAGAAGGGGAAAAAAATAAAAATAAAAATTAAAAAAAAAGGTATTTCTTGGAAATTGCCGTTTAGAAATTAAAAATACATATATGAAGGGTGAAAGCTGAACTAAAGACAAATATGTATTTATTACAATACATATGAAATACTATGAAAGCTTTCCTTTAGGCATGATCAACTGCCAAAGTTTTAATAGGAAAATTAAAATAAGATATAGAAATTAATTGGATTACAAACCATTATTTTAATAATCCGAAGACAAATACAAGTACCTAAGAAACATCCAGTAACGTTATATAAAAGTATCACTAATAATTTATGAATTTATATTATAATTTCCACAATCCTACTACAGTGTAAGGTTCTTAAATCATGTTTTCACAAACATAGTATACACGCATCAAAACATAGGCAACCCCTGTAAATAACCACTTGGAGGCTGGGTGAAGGGAGGAGGAACCCCTCTGCATCACGGCCAGCGAGGGGCTGCTGGTACCCTGACACCCCATCCTGGCACAAGGGTGCGTGGCCACCGTGGGGACAAGGAGCAGAATGGACCTCGGGCTCAGTTACAGCACAGGTCAAATCCAGAGCAACTTCAATGTGAGCTTAGATACAACATTTAACAAAAAAAATCAGCATAAATGAAACGATATTCTCATCTCTGGCACAACAATTTCTTTAAAGTTTTAAATCTGGCACAAAGCCACTGAATTACTCCAATTTTTATGTAAATTAAAGGTTCCAAAATTAAAAGTATTTACCAAGATACGTGTCTTGCCTTCCTTCTTACTAGAGCTAGACTAAATAGGAATGTTTCTCTCTGCAGAGGACTAGTACGTAGATCACTCTCTCGATCTGACCCTTTTGGAAAGCTTGCTACATATTTCTGCTACTACTTCAAATAAATAAATAACTAAAAGTACACACATGCACTTGTTCAGTTCAGTGCTAAGAAATAAAGACACAAACCCAAATTTTTGGGACCACACAAAGTCTCAGTAGCAACAGGAGGACAAACACAAAGTCTGAGTGCTGGTTTTCAACAACAAACGAAGATGACATATTTTTATCTCCTTAAAAGGATTTACTAAGTCCCAATGATTATGCACACCAGTTTCATCTTAACCAGAAATTGAAGTGAGCTACGGAGAAAGGGAATTAGCATTCACCAAACAGAAATGGGTAAAATTACTGCCTTGATAGGTCTCATTTTTCTGATATTAGAAGACTTAAATACATTTTGGAGGAATATAATTTTACTTATAATAGCAACACTTACCAGCTGCCTCAAGAACCAGCTGCAATCTAGCTTTGGCCTGTTCAGCAGGAGTCTGAAAAGAGAGGATTTGTAAGTCTTCATAACTGCATGTTCAACACACAAGGTCACACGTTACCGACCACGGGGCTGCCACCACCAGCAGAGAGCTGTCACCCCTGCGAGTGACCCAGTGAGACGCACCACCCAAAGAAGACTGCAGACTGAAGTAAGGATTACTGTATTTTGAGTTAGAAACTATCAAAAACTTCTCAGAATTGACAGAAAATACAATCTCAATGAGGCAGCACTGTGGCATCCTGAACAACCTGAGCACCCACAGCCCCAGCCAGGCTGAAGCCCACCTCCAGCTCCTTTCTCAGGCCTCCAACAGCAAATCCTCCTCGACTACACAAAAATACATGGCTACACAAGCACACTCAAAATCTGGTTTTAATATGATTAATATGGCGAGTTTTTCACACTTCTTCTGTTATCTCTTTTGATTTTTTTCTTCTCCTTAAGGTATTTCTTCACTGTTGGGCTGAGTACATATTGTTGGCTGTGTACCCACTATGCTAATTATTCCAAGTGATGTTTTACTGTGTCCAATGTGCTTGCCATCCCTCTAATTTTGAAGCCACTCAAACGTTTTCACAGTTAAATTTATACACAAACCACATTTGTCATGGAGTTCAGAAGTTGATTATTTCTATAAGCATCTGAAAAGTTTGAGAGGCTTCTGCTCTGCACTAAAAACAAAACATGACGGAAATTTTTCGTGTCATTGTTCAGCTTTGAAAACTCTTCTAGGCAGATGTTGCTACTGGAACATTTTTTTCTGACAACCAGTCTAAGTTTGCACCCTTCCAGTTTCACCTTATTAGCCACACAAATATTAATCAGGGTTATCAGGCAAAGTTCTTCAATACGAATGCCCCAACTGATGATCCTCTGCAGGGTAAGAGAGTTAGCTTGTATCGTGTGAATATCACAGACTACATCATGATTGATAGTGTCTTAATATAAAATATATTCTGTATAAAGTGGCCTTGTATTTTGAAAAATGCACTGTCATAATTTGAGTGAGAGCTTGAAAGTTTCTGGTTTGGATATCTCCAGTATTGCATGCAGAAACACACACATTCTTCTACTAATTGATGAGAAAACCATATTCTGCTTTTTAGGCGTTTCCTTTCATTTACTTATTAATCCTTTGTTTTACATTATGTCTATACCTATTGAGAGAGGCTGGTGGCAAAGAACAATTCAATTTCTACTACAAGTATTTACAGATTGTTTCTTTCATTAGTGCGCAATATAAAAGATATTATAACAATCCACAGAGTAATTCCTGAAAAATGAAATTTAAACTAACACCCAGATTTTAGTTGTATAGGGGTCTAATATTTTTTAGGTTCAAAGTTTGCTAGCTATTTGCAAGCTATTGCTTGCACAATCTCAAGATTATTGGCAAAATTTATTACAAGTACTGTACCAATGCTACCATTAGTGTTGGCCACTAATCTTGGTCCCAGCAAGAAAAATCTTGAAATTTATTGTAAAAACATCTTCAAATTTCTTCTTCTTGCAATGAACTAATTATTACAATATGCTTTGGCATATTGAATACGTCACTAGAAGAAAGAAAGGAGAGGAAGGAAAGGATCTGCTTTCCTTCCAGAACAAACTTGCCCAACTTACTAAGTTTCAGAGAAGCCATACTTGGGTTTGCGGTTTTTCCATTCCTATGACAACTTTAGATATAAAAGAAAAGGGGGTTACTTTAGTATGGCAAAATATTGCAGTACAATTTAGCAGAGAAGGAGAAGTGTTTGGTGTAAAAATACTAGCAGTGCTCACATATTCACATGAACAAAGTCTTTGTGCAACCCAACCCATCAGTCAGGTTCTGGCATCCAGTAATGCTTACAGCAAGTTAAAATCAGTTTCCTGTATTAGTTTTTTTCTATTCTGTAGCAAAGTTTGATTAAGTTAACTGATTTCCTTCCCTTTGTGGGCCACAGCACGTCCCCACAGCCTCAGCACCTCACAGGCTGCAACTCGCTCCTATGGGCTGTCCAATGCAGGCAGCAGCACCAGCTGACACGTTTCTAAAGCAGCTTTTTTCTGTAATATTCAAGTGTGTCTGAAATGCTATAGGACTGGTTCTGTTAAGAGAGATCATTTTCTGTTCTTACAGCAGTTATCCAGTTAGGTATTTGACAAAAAAGCCTGGATCTCTCAAATAAAAGGATGTCATCTTTTCAGCCGTGGAACAGTCTGGTTAGTGCTACAGACTGGAGAAAGAGATGTTTCACTGCTATTGTTTCACTGATGCTATTTCCATATTCAAAGCCTAAAGTGACAACATCTAGCACCATTACATCACCAACAATTCCCTAAAACAGCAAATATTAAATGAGGCTGCAGATGGAGGAAAATGGAAAGCAATGAGCAGCAGTACAAGTGACGCCTCTCACCACTAAACGTGAAGTTCCACCAACACTATCACAACTGCTCTGAAATGCTCCACAAAGCTCAAAATGCCTTTCCCCACTCCTCTCATGTGGGGTGTGAATGTGTCTTGTTGGTATAAGGTAGGCCAGACCAAAATCCTTCTTTTACTAAGCAAGAACCCATTGGAAATTGCAAGGGCAGTTCCCCACTTCCCCCTTGCCCTCATGGCAGCCCCACTGACTGATACCTGGTCGCTTCATGGACATTGAGATACCCTCAGGAGAAGTGGGTATAGATGTCTT
>JAOXNG010000042.1:8766652-8781485 GCA_028566535.1 Scolopax minor
GCAAAGCATTACTGATGAACAATATCTTATCTCTCTGGTAATTAATTTCTCCCAAGACCTGATATATCTCTAGAAACATATTTAACCTCTAGTTTGAAAAATGCATAGCACCAGGCACAGCACACTTCAAAAGTTGCTGACCCCCTGAAACAAAGTGGTTGGTTATAAGAACAGTCTTGTTATAACTGCCCCTCATGTAACTTGAATAAAATAACACAAGAGTAATATAAAAAGATAATTGAGAAGGACTATGGAAACCAATCTATTAATAGCTAAAGTAAACATGGCAAGGAATCTGTGGAAGAAACACTAGTCCATCATTACAACTGTTGTGAACAGGGAAGCTGAATTAGGGTTGTACATGTAATCTTAGCTCTGGCACATACAACTTCAGTGAGGCTGACTTAGGTACATTCACCAAAATTGAGGTTGAATTTTTGAAACACACAGGGTTGACAGCTACTTGTCATCTCTTGTTACAGGGTAACTATTACTCTTGCTGGGATTTTTATATCCTGATAAATCCCACAGAAAATAAAAACATCTTTTCAGTAGAAATACATTTATTTTGCCTGTATCTTTTTTAACTAGATACTGTTACTATCATGTGTTATTAGAGTTAGAAGGAACGAAAAATGGAAATAAAGTAAGCAGTAAAGCATTTCAACTGAATTCTCCAATTCTTAATTTCATGTTCTGATAATCACAATCTAGAAACCAACGCTGGAAACAGTAGCAATTCACATAGCAAATGACAATGGTCTTATGTTACCAATGCATCTTTAAGACATCTGCTATATGTTGGTTTACATAGCTGCCTCTAGAAACATGATCTCTGCAGCAAAAAATAATAGATTTTATTTCATGGCCAGAGCTTTGGTAGCAGAAAAGAGGAGAATGTAAAAGTTTAGAATGTAGACACATTGAAATCAAAAAGCCAGTTCTCCACTAAGGGGAATCATATTATTTTTTCTTGTCTTCCCGAGTACTTTTTCCCAAAGAGAAAACTGAAGCATAAAAAAACCCCACCACACCAGCCCCCAAACCCACCAACCGGCAAATATACGCTTTCCCAAAGGGAGATATAAAAGGTTTTAGAAAAATAAGAAGCTATACTTAAAACACATTCTGTGTACATAACACCTGGACTGCTTTAGGAAAAAAAGTTTACATGTAATTAGACTCAATACTTAGCTCTAAATGAGCAGCACTTATGCATTCATATCTTTTTAAGGCTTTTTTTTTTTTCTCATATACCAATGAAGGGCATCAAAGCAACTGTCACTAGCAGCTATCTGGCCTTATTGATAACTTAAGAGCCCTTGGCATTGCCTTATGAAGTTTAATTTCCCAAAGTGGTCAATTAGATCTCAGTAATGTGCTCATTGGTGGGTTATTGCTCTAGGTGATCTTCAGAGCTACTGCTTCACCCCTGTATTTTTTCCAGTACACTCATATAGACAAACTGTTACAAGCCTTTTGAAAAAAGTCAGTTATTACAGCAAAGAATATATTTGTAGAGACAAATGGTGATACAACCTCTAATGTAACAAGATCTTAAATAAAAACTGCAGGTTTTGATTCATCGTGGGAAAAAGAAGAAATAGGATCCAACATTACCATTCACAGAGAAAATAAAGATCACAGAAGCAAACTCAGTAATATGAATTTTACCAGTTCTTCCCTGCCCCAAGTCCTTATTTGAAGTTTAATGAAAGAAATACTAAAATATCTTAAGAAAATGCACATTCTAGTGGACCAAAGAATCCAAACTTCCCTTTCCTCACCAGTAAGGAGACAAACATGTAATATTTACACTGATTCCTTACATAATTATGTGTGTCTGTACACCTAGTTCCATGCAAGTGTACTTATTTGCGTAGCAAGAACAGAAGAAAAAATATCCCAGGCAGCAGATCAGAACTTTTAAAGAATAGTAACTCCAGTAGCTACTACCAGCCCAAAGTAGCAATGAAATGTTTCAGAAGAAATATTCCGACTAAAGGGCATTGTTGGTTTCTTATAGGACTTTTATCTGCTTCTCTTTGGAAAATTCTTGGATCCATTTCCAAAGGAGGTATTTCCAAAGCAGTCTTATGGATTAAGACAGCTTTTCAACACTGACAACAAGTGCCCAACCTTGTCCCTCAAAGTTGTCATTTCTTGTTTCTTGCAGCAGATACACAGAAAAAGCCCTCTCCCTTCCCTCGTAGCTTTCTCACTGCTCTGAGTCAATACTGCTATTGTTACTCAAATTTCACTTCCTAATCCATCCATCTCCTTCCCATCAAGCAACGCAACTCATGTTGTCTGATGTCAGAAGGGATGGTCAATTCAGAAAACCTTTACTTTCTTCCCTAAGCCTTTCCTTTGCTCCAGAACAGCCAGCATCACCTACGTTAGCACTTGTTTCCATAGGCAAGGCTTCTAGTCAACTGAACCCAACTCCCACTGTAATTCATACATCTGCATCATATTTAAAATTTAGTCTTCCTTCACAACATTCATAAAAAATAAAAAAGTAAACCCAATGTTTTAAGTCCACGCAACTGCAATTAATCTTATTTATGTGATTACCTTTGCCCACTATTTCAGCCATTCCACTGGTTTGGGTTGGGGTTTTTCAGGGTTTATTTCTGTGGGGTTTTTGTTGTTTTCTATTTTTTTTAATTAATCTCTTTTCTACCTCCTCCTATTCCTCCATAAACTTTTGGTCTAATTTGCAAGGCTACTCACAATTTTGCTCTTAGTTTATCTGCCGTTATTTCTTCTACTACACATTGCTGCTGACTTCAATATCTACCTCAAAATGGACATTCCTTTTATCTTCCTCTCTCCTAAGAGCCTTTATTTTTTTTTCAGGCTGATGCTGTTGTAGAAAATTCTTCCTGAAGTTAGTCATAATAAAAACTCTATGTTGTAATCTATTAGAAGGTATCCATTACTGTGCTCTAACCAGAACAAACAGATACAGCCTGCAACTCAAAGGAAGGCTTGAACACCAGCTAGCATAGATTATGTTTTGATCCAACACTTTTTATGAGCTGTAAGATCTGATAGGCCAGGGCTTTAATTTGGAAAGACCCTAACACATTAATACTACTCCACTACAGTAATATGATGCATGGAAAAAAGAGATAGAAACTGAAGACAGACCCATTCCTATTCACAGTTGCAAGTAATGCAAATAGAAAAGCATTCAATGATAATAATGCTTTTATCTTCGGAAAGTCTTACAAACAACACTTCACTGTGCAATATTGATGCTACTAAAATATTTGCTAATAATGGGTTGGATTTATTTTTAAGAAAATATTCAAAAAGGAATTTCTCAAAGACAAAAAACCAACAACAAACCTCCATGCAAAACATGACAGGCTCTTGCCAGCATTAAAAGCAGAAACCTGCAGAACGCTTGCCTCTATAATGGCACGCTATAAAGAACACAGGTAAACAACTGATACATAGCAAGGATTTACAGCTTGCCCCAGCCATGAATAAGTGTCTGAATGAAGCTGTGATCTTTTTGAGAACAGTTCAAACCTAAGAATCTCTAACTTCAGGGTGCTCATTGACCAGTATTGTATTTAAGTTTGAAGCACCAGTGTTGAAATGCATCTAGAATGCGGCAGTTGGGAATTTTTTTTCCTGTAATTCCATCACCTTGTATCATAAACCAGGCAATGTAAATTACACTGTCTTCAGAGATCACTAATTTTATGAACCTAACTACTCAATATGTATACCAACACAGCACTATTTTAAATAAATTAGTGGGGGGGTTGCTATTATTTATTTAATGAGTCTTTTCACATTGGACTTCTCTGCATGACTAGAGGACTCTGTTTTTAAATATTAAAAGCTCTAAGTGCTAAATACAAAGAATTCTGGCAAGCTATAAGGGTCAAACATAAGTTAATTCTAGCTTACATTGCTAGAATAATGGCAACTTCAGTCAACAAGCTGCTTTTGCACACCAAAACCCAAGTCTATTCCAAAACAACTTGTAAGAAGTGGGTCGCCTTGCCACCAGACTTCAATAAGATGCACACATTTCAATATTAAATCAATTAGATTGGAACAATGGTTAAAAAATTAGACATAATTGTGTACACACACACACTGGAAAAAAAAAATGAACATACCTAATACACTGATCAAACATTTATTTCACTGACAGTTCAAAGGGATCAATTCTACAAAAAAGATTACTTTACATATGGTATTTTCTAAGATATGTAGAGATGTACTAGCTGTTACTGTGTCAATCTATAATAATAATAATAGACAATAGATAATTCAAGACAACAGTCTTCAGTTTAAATGGAAAAGCCAAAACCACTTGGCAGACAATAAAGATAAACTTACATATTTAAATGAAATTATAATGAAATACTGCATAATCACTGATGAAATCAGGGAATAAAGGTTAACATGCTTTGATTAATTCTCTTTAAACTTATATGAATTAAAAGATTTGCATTACAAGTTCTGATGTAAGTATTTTCATATATGATTGACTTGCAGATCAATTGCAGTGAAAACTCTAAAAATATTAGCAAGACTCTATGCACATAGAAATTATATGAAATCTGAGTTTCTCCACTCCACAGAAGCATAATATTCTAATAAGAACTATCCTAATCTTCACCCAGCAATAATTTCAAGATGATATTATTATTCTCATTTCCTTGAATAATATCCATACTCCAGGGCCATTTTCCTTCTCATATTCAATATCATGCATGCTTGTATCAAGATTCCTTTCTTCATATCCTGTCACAGTATCAATCACTGCCTCCTGTCCACTCAATCCACTTTTGATTTATCAGCCGCCGTCTTTCTGGACTCCATAACTCGACCCAAACCATTTTAGCAAGACATTGACAAATAGCACCCAGTATCACATCAACCTGTTCCACTTAGTAAACTAAGAAACAGTAACTGTGACATCTCTGCATAAGTATTCCATTCTATTCCCCAGACTGATGTATATTAATGAGGAGATGGTATTTGAAATGCTTCTTCCACATCAGCATCTAATATGATCAAATTAGGAAATGGGATGATTTATTAAATTTCGTTGGGCTGAAATATTTCTTTATATCACTATATGTGTGGTTTCAGAAAGTGAGCTGTTGCTTTCAATTTTTCTACTGAGGATGTGCCTGCATTTCACAGACGAATTATTGTCTTTAAAAAGATTGCAAGAAGGCGAAATGTTATTAAGCAAATGCTCAGTAAAACAAACTAAATCGGTTTTAAAATTCCTAATTTAATGTAAATCTTGGTTGTTTTGCTGAAATTCAGTTTGTGATCTTATTAAGTCATATTTGCATTGTACTATCTTGCTGTAGGACAGCTTTAAATTTATAGCATTACTAGGAAGCCCCACTTTTTTGACTCTAAAAATGCGTTGAAAATAAAATAGTTATGCACAAGTTTTCTTATCTTCTAAGACAAAGAACAACAACAACAAAAAAAATGATCTTCGGTTACAAGCAATACCTACTCAAAATATTTTTAAAACGTCATCGTAGAAATCTAACTTTTCAAATTAAAACTTGATATTTCAGTATTTTACATAGTTGGAGCTCTCAAAAAAACTGTGCTAGAGAAGTTATTAAAGAAATTACATTACAGCCACATATACTTTTACCAACATTTTCACTACCTAGAAGACCAAATTATTTTCATTTTATGGGGGACTGTGGGGAGAAAAGACATTATGGGATACAGAATTTGCAACATCTGCATGACTTATATCAAGACCAAATCCAATGATTTAAAGATACCATAAAATGGATCATAACTTCCAGTATGAAACCTGTTTTCTAGTGTCAATCCCACTCCCATATTGGGAAAATAATAAAAAATAATAATAAAAAAAAAATCACAGATGCTCAAGTCCAAATGGTGGTACTCTGAAGGTACAACAGTAACGTCACAAAAGCAAGTCATGCAGAGAAGATCTTCACTTTACTGCAGTATCTCACATATTGCAGCTTTTCAGGTGGGTCAGTAGATTTTACTCCTTGCCACCAGCAATTCAGAAGTTGGAGATCAAGAATACTTTAGTGGGTAACACACTCTTTTCTACACTAACACAAGGTGCCTGCCCAAGTTACCTCTGATCATTTTGTTAGCGACTTCACGTGTTTTCTTCACTACTTACCTTTCAAAGTCAAATGAAAATAAGCTGCCCCACAAGCAAAAAAATTAATGAATTACAGATGCCAAATTCTTATGAAAATTCCACTTTAGTGCCACAAATACAAATGTTTAAGACAAATATTGTGTCTTTGCATTTAACAGCTTTAAATGGATTTTTTTCTTCTCTGACTGCTTTTTTAATTAAGTTTAACTTTTGGCATCCAGGACCTCCAACAGCAAGGGTTTCCACAGCTTAATTATGCAATATATAAGAACCATCTCCTTTTGTTTGACGAGGATCTGCCACCAGCTGACTTCATTCACTTCACGCCTGCCCCAGGTCTCACATTGGAGGAGACAGGAAACACTCATTCCTTAATCATTTTTTCATACCATTTATTTTTAGATTATTTTCTTTTTTAATACCTGTCCATCACATTCCTTCGTTCCCCCACGATCTTCATTCCCCCCCAGCCTGAAGAATCAAAATGTACCCAGTCCTCTTAGGAAAGCTGTTCATACCTTCGATCGAGTGCACAGATTTTGAGATGGCAAAAAAAGCAACTATTTAGCATTGCTGCAACTGCCTCAACGCCAACACGCAGAGAAAACACAGGCCTCTCGGAGCAGCTTTCTGCAATCTATTTAACTCTTCCCCAGAAATAAGATTAATCCATGGCTTCTCAGTGTAACATTACAGCAGAGAGCAGACTTTGAAAAAAAATAACAATAAAGGATTCAGCGTGTCCTTTTGGTTTTAGTTTTATGCTTTTAGCCATTTAGTTTTATGCTTTTAGGATGCCAAAAGACTCTTCTGCTATTATTTAGGATGTTATTTATAAATATTTTCCCTGAAGAGCCATGTCTGTGAATAGTAGTATCACTTAAAGTGACCTGCAGGTATAGCTTCACAGCTATAGTACTGAAAACCTACTGTATTTGATACATAAAATATTTTATACACAATATAATCTAGCACAAAATTAAATAAACAGTAGTCAAGTCTTTAAAGGTTTTAGGTGTATTATTTCCATATATTGCAGTAATAATTAACATCAGTAAATCCCTTGGAAAAGATGACCATTAGACTATGCCTAATGAGCTCTGCAATTTCTACTTATCCCAATAAAACCTGGATCAGGTTATCATATTTCCTAATGCCGAGTAACTGACGTACTGAAAAACACCTTACTCTTTCGACATGTCATTGTTTCAAAACTGATTTTGTTAGCAAAACTGGATATTTACAGGAATATTTCTACACAGAGAGCAGTAGCTTATCTGGGGTGTACAGCTCAGCTGGTAGGGATACTCAGAGATCAGGCAGTTTAAATAACCAAATTGCTACTACAAAGGCGCTGTAGCGATAAGTGTCCAGGCAACTACTATAATGAACAGCTGTGAGGAAGTCACAAGAGAATACAAATAAGAGAAAGCAAAACGTTCACATCTTTCAACAACAATTTTTCAACTTTTAGAGGCAACAGCTCTACTGATTTGGTATATGAAAAGAACGTGTTTTACTAAATTCTTAGAGCAGGTACACAAAATTACCTGGCTAAAGATCTGTAAACACATACCAAAAAAAGCTCTGATCTGCCTCATACACTCAATAATTAATTTAAATTCAATAGAAGATGCTACCACTGATTCTGATATCCAAGGAAAAACTTTATTTCAACTTTTTAATTGAAAAATACACACACGCAAAGATTGTGCTTCTTTTAATTACAAAAGTATGAAGCAGACTTTATAATATAGCTTGAAACATCTGATTAAGATTTAAATATTTAAATTACATTTATTATTGAAGACATTCATTTGTCATATTCCAATTTATGAAAAATTTCATTATTATGAAAGTCATTATGAAATTATCATTAAGAAAAACTTGCATTAACTAAATTCTTATATCTTTCCAAGAGAAATACTAATGAGAAAAATAACAGTTTTGTCTGATCTTCAGGGGACCATGGGAGTTATGGAAATCGGTTATCAAAAAAATCCACAAGTTTTCAGATTATTACAGTTAAACCAAAGTGACTTTACTAATTTTATTTGCACTTGGTCAAATGCAAAATATTTAACTTATCTTCAAAGACAACTGTTCCATCAATGTAATTTAAAGATCTAATACCTCAAAACCACAACAGAGAGATTCCAAATCAAGAAGAGTTTCAACTGACATGTAGTTTAGATGATCACTTGCAACCATAATTTCTAGTATATTCCAAACTCATTAACTATATGAAGATCCTAATGTTTTTACAGTAGAAATAATAATTATTTTCCCTAGAAAAGACTCTTACCTTCTTGTTCTGCTTTTTGATCTTGATCTTTGAGACCTGTAGGATTTGCCTCTGCCCCGTGATCGGCTACGACTGCGTTTTCTTCTAGAACCATATGAAGAGCTACTGCTTGATCTGTGTCTGCGTCTAAAACAAAACCATGATGCTATTAGCATGCTACTGCTTCTAAAAACAACCAACCAACCAACCCAAACAGGCACAAAACACTTAACAGTTTACTTAAGAGATATACAGACTTGTGGGGTTTGTATTATATCATAGAAGCCTCAAATACCACTGTTACACTGTAATAAGAAATTCACCTACACCTGGGTAATGTCTGTCTTAAAGAGCTTACATTCCGAAATATACATCTCAAGACAGAAAAAGGGCAGAAGGACAAACAGAAATTAACTGATTTGTCCCTAATTATGCAATACCTCAAGGATAAAGTCAGGAACACAACCCAGCTGTCCACAGTTTTTAGTCCCATGACCAGCTCATTGGACCTCACTGCCTCTTTGCCAAATCTAAAATCCTACTTTGGTTGAAGAAATACATAGACCTACATTCTCAGCAGGATTTACACCTAAATTCACCATATGGGATAAGGATTACAACTCCAATGCTAAAAATGAAAGTCATAAAATGTTAACTTCTGCATTGCCACTCTATACAACATTTCCAGCCACATCATGTACAAACGTAAAATGTAAAAACGTATTTCAAAATATGTAAACCTAAAAATATTTTCTGTATCTTTTTCTATATAAACTCACAACATGCAATCTTTGTTCTGCTCTGATGTAGAAAGATCCTCCTTTTTTTTTTTTTTTAAAGTATATTAGCAATCAAATAATCAGTATTAATTTATTCCATTTGAGTTCAGTCAGGAGCCAGAATGGTACTTGCCTTCCCCCAGCCTCCCCATTTCATTTATTCAAAGAACAAATTCTTATACACATAGGAGAAAAGTGAAAGAATGCATAGTAAATACATAAATTAAACCCACTAATTCAAAAACTGGTGGGAGGGATATCTTCCAAGTCTTAATCTTCTGCAAAATTCCCTCTCCATCTCCTTAACAGCTAACTAAATAACAATTACAATCTTGTTTGTAACCTCCAAGCCTCCATATTTTTGGTGTTTATTATGTTTGATTAATATTAAAACATAACACCACATAGAAACTTTGCTGTAAGCCAGGATGCAGTCAATGTGATATGTAGTTATCTAGCACAAGGGAAAAGGTGCTGTATTAGGTACAAGTAATGCTGCAGTAATCCAAACTGGAAAGGATACACATGTTAACTACTAAAGAGCAGGTCTTCATGTGAGAAAGAAAAGCAATGTTCCTGCTAAATGAAGATGAAGAACAGCAATCTGGAAGACTGCTGCTTTTGATTCTTAAGGGTCAGGGATAAATCCAGCAGGACCCCAGCATGTAACAGTGACTTAACTGCCAGAAGCAAATGCCCTGAACTAAGGGCAAAGCAAAGGTGCCAGCCAGATCCTAACAGCAGACACTTTCGTCTTTTCTGGATTCAATTTAAGTCAACTGGTCTTCGTCCAGACTGTAATCTCCCTTCAAGCTCTGTTTTTATCTGCGAGATAGCCATGCCTGCACTGGACTAAAGAGATTCATAAAGCTGCATGTCATCAGCATATTGTTGGCATCGCAGCCCATGTCATCTCACTGTGTCCCCTAAGGGCTGTATGTAGATGCTAAGCAGAAACAGAAGAAAGAGAGGATGGAAATAAATAAGAAACCCCCCCACAACCAGGCAACTTGCCCCTCATTGACACACTCTTCTGCCAGCCAAAGAAAGATTTTTCAGGAGCCCTTCCTAAAATGTACTCCACAGAGCAGCTTTCCACCTTTGAGGTTTCCCTACAATACGCTGTTCGTTTCGGACAGTTAGAAGAGGCCTTGCTAAGATGCAAAATTACTGAACTGAAAGGTTTAGTTTTACCTCAACTTCAGTTGAGGTTCTGTTTTACCTCAAACTGGGACATATATTGATAGTGCAGCTGGACACAAGGAGCATTTTTCAGCTTAATTAATAAACTGACCACCACCTGTCCAGTTCAACCTCTGGCTCACCATGGTCAGACTGAGAGACCACCAGGACATCTAAAAAGGCCAGGTACTGAAAAGGGGCCTCTGATGAAGGAAATACAATGTTAGGTCAAGTAGATTTAGCAACACAATCAGTGCTCTAAATACCTGGCTGACTACTGTATTCTCTACACATAAAAAAATAGCTAGAACAATTGTTGCAGCCAATTTATAGACCTACTGTAAAACCACCTAAGGCTTATCTATTGAGAAAGTCTACCTTGTTTGGAAAGACGTGCTTGTTTTATTACAACAGAAAAAAGTAAACCAGAATAGTCTCTAACTAGTTGAATAAAACTACTTTCCAACTGGCATCAATATATGAACTAGTATACTTCCAAAAAGATATTAGAAATTCCTTATTTAGAAGGAGGAGAAAGGAAAAGTTGGTTTAGTTTGTTGGGTTTTGTTTTAATAAGGAAATTATCTTTGGATCTGCATATATGCTGGGTTTGCATTCTTGGAGGAGAGAAAGAGTTTGGGATTCTTTGGTGGTGGTTTTGTTGGGTTTTTTTTTTCAAATGTTAAATGGAAATATTGCCTTATCTTCCAAGATTCAGAGCACACTTTGTTTTAAAATTCCAAGCCAGAACTGACTACACACTGAAATCAAACACCTCTGGCTTTGTACCATAATATGAAAGAGATCGCTTTGTAAATAGCGGCAACAGAGAGTAAATTATTGTAAATGCACCTTTTCTCATAAGAATGAGAACGAGACTGGAGATCTCGAGACCGTGACCTTGACCTTGATTTCCTTCCAGATTTTTTCCGGCTGTATGTTCTACTGTCTGAGGAACTACTGGAGGACGAACGCCTGCGGTGTTTCTTTTTCCTTCTGCTTCTGTTCTCTTCTTCTGTGTCCGAGGAGCGACGTCCCATTTTTAAACTACATAAAAACAAGAATTCTAAACTGTAACAAAGTCTTGGGCCTGCGTTAGGTTGTTATAAGCATAGGCATAGATATTTATATATATAGACAAACATATGATTATACCTTTTTTAAAAGTTATCACGTGAGTAGAAAGTTTGGTTTGTATGTGAAAATAAAAAAAAAAAAATCAAAACTTAAATAGAAGATGTCAACAGGTTCGTATTATCAAGTAACTTGGAATTTACATTGTCAGCAAAGTTGAATTAATTTATTATGGGATTAAATTATTGCTCTAAACTTCCACAAAAGATATTTCACAACCATTTAAACACACATAAATGTACTGATAACATCATTTGCTTATCAGAACATATTTTAACTTATTTTTACATTATTGCCTTAGATACTAATTTTTACAAATGAGGGAAGTAATGCAGAAGACACTTCTGATAGTTCACTTTAAGATGCTATGCTGCAGTCAGTAGTACAGAATCTCTTATGTTGCACTTTGTTATGTGAAGATCCATAATACTTATACAATCAACAGAACACAGTCTATTGATTTCAGCTACTGATGAAAGTGACCACTTTGTGTGTTTTTAGATTATTCAATTAAATTACCGTATGTTTTTGCCCTACTTTCTATAATTAAAATACATATTGAGAAAAAAAATCTAGAAAGTTATTTTTAAGTTAAACTGCAGTTAGGTTTCTTTTGCTTCTCAGTTAATACCCACTCCATTTTAAATTCCTTTATTCCAAAATCAGACCTACAAATACTAAACTTCAGAAATGTTTCTTGATTGCAATGTGTTTACTTGGACAAAGTTTTCAGACTTCAACATCAGATTTGAAAAAAAATGGATGGTGGGGAAGTCTGCCATTCATTTAATTGTTGCAAAGACTATGATCTTGATTTAGAACTCTTAAGATATCGGTTTCATTGCTTCACAATTATAGAATTGTTATATTTCTTGACTTTTCAGGCTGTGAAAAGCACATAACACTTTAAAACTACTTTTCTGTCCTAGAAGTATCAGCCCTGTCCACCAAAGTCTTGAAGACCCCTCTGCACACACACTTCAGTTAAAGGCAGTTAGTAACAGTCCTTCTTCCTAAGAACAAACAGGTATTTCAAGGCTTCCTAGCTGCTTCTGCACTGGGAAAACAGGAACACATAATTCTTTAACATTCATATCAACAGCTAGATCAGATATATTGTGCCACAATATCATCTGTCTTTAGCCAACATTGAAATATTACAGGGCCTCATATCTCTAGCGCAAACAGGTTGAACTTGTTTAATTTTCAGTTTCTCCACAAACTTTTGCCCTTCCTCACACCTTTTATCATGGAGGCAGAAGACCCTGATGTCGCCGATAAAGACTGAAAACAGGTCAAAGAAAAATTCACCATGAAATATGTTTATGTTTAAATTCACAAAGGATTTACATGCAAATATAAGTCTTGATTACGCAAGGCTTTTTGGTCAAAATGCATGATTGAGCAAAAAAAGGCCACGTGTTTAGTTCCACAGCCAAAGTCTCTGAAACTTAAATTTTCACACTCGTGTTTTCCCAGTCAGCTAAAACTGGTTTGCCCACAATCATACTTTCTACAGCCATACACTGATCTATCTAAATACCCAAGCGGGCATGGGATTTGCTAAGTCAGTGCACTGTGACCATGTTTCCCAAGGGAACCTTTCAGGTAGGTTCCCTTGAATGTACTTTGAATGAATGCATACAAAGTACAATAAATGGACAAATACTGCTGTGTCTGACAGAATTTGAAAATTGTGCCAGAGATGCAAGTTTTGTCAGATTGAGACACACTCCTGCCACGCTGCTGAAGCTGGTCCCAAAGACTGTGAGACCCCTGGAACCAGGGTGAGGAGCTACAAAAAGCACAGGTCAAGAGCCAAAGGGAAGGTATCAAGTTCTGGACCCACCATCTACTTCAAAGATATTTTCCGTATTTTACCCAACAGTTGTTTAACACAAAATACAAAACAGTCACTTAATCCAGATACTTAAATATCTGGATTTTCTTTGATGATCATTAGAGTTCACTTGCTGCCAAAATCTACTTACTGCTACATAAACTCATTCCTGTGTAGCCAAATCGCTGTGGACCACAGATGGCTCTTTGGCATGGAACCTGGAGCCATCATCTCCTCTCCTGCAGCCAGGAACACCTACAAATCAGTAGCCACTAAGCTTTGCTGCAATAAACCCCTCTCTATACGTACTTCTCAACAGTTTCTGTTTTCAGCCCTTTAGAACTGGTCCTTCAGCTAACAACCTAAAGCAAGCACTTTTGAAATATTCAACTGAAAGCAAAAATCTCCATGCACCTAAACCAGCAGAATTCTAGGAGGATAAACTGCTATGCGTGAGAATTTCTTTTTGAAACTAAGTTATTTCTACTGTCTTATTAAAGTTATTCCGCACAGATTTTGAAAGAGACAGAGGCAATACTTTACAGGCTATTTCATCTCACTTAAGGAACTATGACTTTAATTTACAATTCTGTAGAGGAATGCCAATTTATATCAACAGACCATCTTGTGAAGTAATTTTATTTTTTCCCCCTTGTAGTAAAAGATTTACAGAGCTCCAAGGTACTAACAGTTATTGAACAGTAAAATAAAGCTCTTCAAATATATACTGATAGAACAATCTTCAAATGAACATGAACCTGAATCTCAAACTTAAAATAAGTGGAACTGCTCATAAAGATGAAACTACAAGGCACAGATTTTAAGTTAAAAGCTCACAGACCAGAGCTCATGACAGCAAGATTAATGAAAGAGACCGGAGAAACAAAGAGTACAAAAGACATTTCTGCCGAGATATTCGCCACTTGATGTGGATATCATTATGAGCCAGAACATTACACTTCAACATATATATCATCTTGTTGTTTAACTTCCTTTTTTTGCCATCAGCTTTTTTCCCCCATTTGTACATATTACTGAATTAAGCAGCATATAAAACTAGTGAAATGTATTATGTAAATCTCAATTTTGTGTCTTCAGGACCAAAGAAGAGCTACCTGTCACAGCCCCTCCCTATCACAGGAAAAACCCTTCAGCATTACGTGCAGATATTTGAGCCTCAGGAACTCCAGAAGCACCAGGTTTACCATAGATGAGCTACAGGACAACGGCCCACGTGTGACTGATGTGCTGCACGTTCTAGACTTTCCAGTGGCAAAGAGGTTACCAGGAGCCAAGTGCTGATCCTAGAACAACTTGCACAGTTGAGTCCAAGTAGCTGCCTCCTTCAGGGATATCTTGAACATACACAGGCAACAAACTTGTCTGACAAGCACCATCTTTCACTGGGGTCTTTAGACCATCCCTTCAGTACATGACACATTTTCCCACAAAGATGG
>JAOXNG010000042.1:8938093-8952790 GCA_028566535.1 Scolopax minor
TTCAGGCTGAAAATAACCAGGAAATGTATCCATGCTTGCTTTTTTTCCTGGCTGGGTGCATGTGGGAAGGAAGTATCCAGCAGTCTTGGAGATATTACAAACTTCTGTAACTCTTTGAGACGTGCATTTTCTAATTCTACAAAACAGATTTTTCCTGTGAGATGAGGGAGAAGGATTTCAAGAAAATCGAATCCTATCATATGCACAAAATAAAAGTTTGCTTTGAAGACAATTCTAATCTTCCTCCTATTCATGGAAAAGTAAAATAAAACTAAATATGCAGTTGTTGTAAACGTTTGTCCCCACCCGCAGAGAGAATGGAAATCTAAACCTCACTTTGTTCAATCCATGCATGTGTGAATAACATCACAAGCTCCCCCAGGGTTTAGTAGAGCTGCTGTCCTGTTTGTTTTTTATGGGACTGTGTCCTAAATATTAAATCCTGTTTGGTGAAATACAGAGTTGTATTCTGGTGGTATCATGCAGCATGTATTTTACAGTCTGCGCACAGAGTGCTGAAAAGGCAAATAGTTACTAATACTGTTTTGCTTTTGCTTTCCTATAGTGTCTTTCTTCCAAGGCATCCAAAGCACTTCATACAATCCCATGTATTAAGTATGGCAACATGTCTGCGAGGTAAGGAAATTGATTTTTTTTTTTTTCTTTTCCTTTTTATAGATAGAGTAGTCAAAGCATGGGACTGTGATTTTCCCAAGATTGCCAAGGTAAAGCAAGACCTCTGGCCTCCCAGTCCTTTAAAAGAAGATTCTCCATTTAAGAGGAATTCTCAGATTCCTTTCTTCTCCTGTGTAATTTACCTGATGCTTAAATTTAAGTTACTGTTTTGAACCGGGTGCTCAGTTTTCACCTTTTAGATTTCTTTCTTTAATATTTCAGAAAATGAACGTTACCTCTTGTTTATCAAAGATCTTTGGTGCCCAGGGTAGTCTGTTCCTTCAGTACAGAACAAGAAACATCAGCTGGAAGTGCTTCAGTTGGGAGCTGTGCTGCAGCATTTGAGAAGAAGTGTGCATGGTGCTCGTGGCAAACTGAGGGTTAAAGTGGAAAATGGGGTTTGGAAAGTGCTGAATGAATCTTGGATTTTGTGCACTGGGTTTGGAGTGTGGCTCCAGCAAGGGGATGGTTTGTACTTGCAGCCTGTTACCTCTTGATGTACTCAACTGCAACTGGCCAGTGGCTTAGAGAGCTTTTGGGGACTATCCCCAATGGGGGTGGGATATGGACTTTGCTGGAGGGGGGTGAGTTAGCTCAGGATTTAGCACTTAAGTGGATGCTTAACCTCTTCTAAAATGCAGTATTATGTAAGTTCATGTACAAGACAGTTTCAACAGTATAGTAAGGTTTTAATTGCCTCTTGCTTTGCAGTAGAGCAAACTAAAAAATACTATGAGGTTCACTTCACATGAACTCTAGGTGGCCTACGTTTCCTAAAATTCTTTAAATATAGTGAGAGTTTTCTTGATTTATGTTGCTTAACGTGGAACTATATTAAGAATATTATTGCACAGTTCTTTGAAGGTTATGCTTCCACTTTCAGTGGGATAGCACCATCTGGTAAAATCAAGCAACACACTTATATTTCAAGTCTTTTGAAAGTTAAGGAAATTATTCTCATTTCTTCTACAACTTCCTTAACTATAAATTTTTTAAAAAATATTATTTCCCCTTCCTCTTTGATTTAAGAGATTTTTTTTGTGTGTGTGAGTGTGTGTCCTTCTAATGTCATTCTGCAGAATCTGAGTTCCTGATAAAACCGTAAAACTCAGTCTTTTAGTTTAAAAGTTCAATTGGCTTTTGGATGCCCTTAGGTCCAACTGCCCTTTTACATGGAATTTTCATTGTTAATCTTCTATTATTGGGGGAATTATTTTGCAAACAGGCCAATTCAATTGCTTCAAGCTCTGAAACCTGTCAGGCTAGCTTTTATGCTGATTGCTTCTGATAAGGAGCTTTGGTAAGAATGCTGTGCCTCCAGCAAGTTGAGAGACTCACCTTGGAGGGGAACAGCTTCAAGGTCCCGGGAACTAGGGCTCTTTCAGCTTGTCATGAAAAGGGAAACTGGGCATTGAATATCAGAATCAAAACTTTGAATTAGATGTGGGACTGCTCTGCGAACCAGCCCATGCTATAAGCTCTTTTTTTGCCTGTGTAGTGATGACTTGAAGTTTGTTCCAAGAGCTGGAGTCACTTTGTTTCCCACGTTTGTACCGGGGGGAGGTGTGGATTCCTGCTGCAAACCCCCAGGGATGCTGTGCCAATGGGGAGCCACGCAGGGTGTACAAACTTTGGCAAGAGCTTTTGCCTCTTTCCCATCGCTTGCGTATGTGGGAGGCAAATCTATGTCTGATCTGACAGAGTAATCTCTGTCATGTCTGAATCGGAAGATACTGATGGGTGATGTGAAGTCAAGGTGATGAAACATCTTGGGAGCCATACTCTGAGGCAATTTTATCATCTATCCTGATGCTTTAAAAAAAAAATAATTAAAAAGATGACATTTTAGAAGGCAAATATACTCTGTATTTCCTTTTCCTCTATGCCAGCTACCTATGAGTAGGAAACGGCACTATCTTGTAGTGAGCAAGGAGATGCTTAAGAGACAGTTATCTCCTTTTAAGACCTATACAAGAAAAGCATTTTCAGCACTATTACATAAGTATTAAGAACAATTGTATTGAGTATTAAGAATTGTTATAATTCCATTCAAAGAGCTTGTAGGAAAAAACGTTTTTCTTTATTGTTCTTAGTGTTGTCCATAAAACTTGCATTAAAAGTGTTCATTGAGTAGACAACAGGGACTTCCTGAGAAACTTCTGCAGAAGCACAGCCAGTAGAATATTGTTTGCAAAATGCCAAGAAGGGGTTGCTGTGTTTCAGTGCAGCTGATTAAAGGGAAGGTTCAAATGGGTCTCCCTAGAGTATTTTTCTAAATTACATGTGCAGATTTTGTTGTGCTACTTATGACAGTGATGTTAAAAGCCAAAGTAAACTTCAAACTCTCTTTTGTGTTCATTTAAAGTGTTACAGAATGATAGCATTCATTCCTTTGGACAGAAGATCTCTTCTGTAGCGAGTTCATTTGCTTTTTCTTTTTCTTTTTCTTTCAAAGAGTGTGAGCTTACTGAGGGTTTTTTTTTTTACCTTCTTCCCAGGGAAGGATAGCTTTCCACTAACACAGAGAGTTCTGTTTTCTCTGTTAAAAACAACTGCCCTCAAGTGGAGCAGGCTTTGTATTTTGTCCTAGAAACAGAGCAGTTCATTCAGAGATAAGGCCTCTCTGCATTTAGGTTCCTTTAGTCACCTGACGGAGCCATTGGTAACTTTTAGGCTGCTTTAGTCTGCATTCCTGAGATGCCTTACTCCTGGCACTGCAATTAACAGCTTCAGGTTCACTGCTTGCCACCCACTTCCCCAGCTTTCCACTTGCTGTGCCCTTGACTGCTGCCTGGGGTGGCAGGAGGGCAAAGCAAATGGTCACGCTTTGTTTCCAAGAACAGGAGCTTTGCACCTGTAGCAACTATTGAAGACGATGTTGTGGAATCGTGAACAGGTAAAACAAAACAAACAAACAAAAAAAAATCAGTTTGTGTTTGTCGCCTTTTGCACTTTTCTTTCAGAATTTGAGGGTTGCAAAGCAGAAGTATGATGGGCCCTGTCTCTTCTGTGCTTACACCATCCCCTTCAGTTTGGTGACTGGTGATTTATGCCATCACAATTGTCAGGAGGATCTAGCCTGTTACGCTTCAGGGCTTGCAATCTTACTACCTCTTTTCTGCTTCTGTCTTGTTGCAAATAATGGAACTAAAAATCTTGTGTAATGATATTGATAGATTCGGGGAAATGGAAAAAAACCCCTTACGATAAGGCTTATGGTAGATCAAATGCAATACTGTTAAAATAGAGGTTGTTAGTTATTTCCAGAAGTTTCTCAGTGTTTGCATTGGTTTTGTCCCTTATTTGGTGTATTGCCTTTTTTTTTTCTTTTCTGAAAAATAGCATGTGATAGAGTAACAGGGATTAAGGATACTCTGTATCTCAAATAATAATTATAAGTGATCTAGTTTGTGACAATGTAGTGCTTCGCTCATCAACTCAAGAGAAGAACCTGGAGGCTGTGAATCCATGTGGGCCATCTGGGATATGTTCTTGGTAGATCACTTCCTAGCTTCAAAATCAGTAAATATTCAGAATTAGATGAATAAGTGAAGACAGAAGGCAAGTTTTTCCTTTGTGACATAATGTTTGTATTTTAATACATGTTCTCATGTCAAGCTACAGCTGGGTTAGATACAGATCTGCACAGAGCTTCCTGCAGGCCACCACGTGCTCCAGCAGGCAGGAGCTCTGACTGCCCTGCTTGGCACGGGCCGTCGGGGTAAGCATGGTCATACCAGGTTCATCTAACACAAGTCTATATAGAAAATGTAGTGATGTTTTAGTCCTTAATTTGTCACACTTACCCAGCCTCTTCATCACTCTGTCCAGATTATGAATAGCCCATTTTTTCCCAAGATTCCATTTTCTCCTGTATTTTACTTCAGCTAATACATGTCAAATCTCAGACATTTCTCTTTCCTCTATATAAAGCTACAGGGAAATTTTACTCATTGGAAACAGACTAGGTCATTTTATTGCACAAAGGCAGACTGATCCAGTTCTAGCAACTGCTTTTCCAGTGTGCAACATTTGAAGCCAACTCAAACTCTTGAATTAATGAGTACGATATTTAGTGTGTGCCTACCTTAATGCCACAATGTTATCAGCTAGATAGCCCTTGTATTCCTGCACAGACAGCCACTAGTGGCCAAGATGATTTGTTTAGGTTGCTGCATATCTAAATGTAAAGGACATACGTATATACAGATATATTATATGTATATCCCTTACATTTAGGTATGTTGACTTCAAATCAGAAAGATATTTTTAGTCACAAAACAGTGACTAACAACAGATTACATCACAATTTCTCTGAATGATGCTGTGTTTTTCTCCACGTGCTTTATTATGGAGAAAATACTAATGATGTGGAAGTGTTGGTGTTGAAAGAGTGGGAATGGCCATCTTATAGTACACAAGTGATCAGTACAGATGTAGCTAAAGCTAAAGGGAGTTTGAAGGGACCATCGAGCAGAGTTGGTTTGGGCTGAGGTTGTTGAGCTGTGCAGCAGCTTCTTCTGGGCACAGAGGTGTTCGTTCCCATGTGGTACTTCTTTCCTGTGTATCTGAGCTTATGCAGGGCCATGACACTACGCCTCTTTCTGTCCCCTTTAGCTGGCAGAAGCTCAGGGTGCTTCTAGCCAGCATGGCTGCTGTGAGTGCTGGCAAATGTCCTCTCCTTGGTCCACCCCCTTCTCAGTAGGGTCTTGAACAGCAGGCTCTTCCACTACCATGCTTCTCTTTGTAGCGCTGCCTGAAGTGCCAGCAGCCTGTGGAGAGCCCTTCACTTATGTGTGCTCTTTGGGGCTGAGAAACTGCATCTTGCTGGGTTCCTTTGTCATCATGAATAGTGCTGGGGGGAAAGGTTGAAAGAAGTGCAGTACAATCAGGAGCTGAGGGAAGAGGGACTGGTTTTGTCCTATTCTTACTGGTCAGGCCATCATGGAGACCCTTGGAAGACTCAAGGACAGACACTTTCTGCCTGCATGGACTTGTACCTGCCTTGGTGAAGTCCAAGGAGTGTGTTCAAACCCTGTGGGATGTTCTGGGCTTGAAGGACCCTGTGCTGTTGGTCCCTTTCTCCAATGCACTGAGGTTGGCCGTGGAGACCCTTGCTTCCAAGGTGTATGAGCAGAGGAGATTCATCAGCTCAAGGCAAGTCTTGGCAGTCTTGGAATAACAAATAGCACCTTTGAAATGTGGAAAAAACCAAACTTCTTGTAAATGTCTCCTCTGCAGATGTTTGAAATGCAAGAGTTTTGGGGCACAAGTGCAGGACTGTCGCCTTTCATGAGCACAAGGTTCTGTGCCCGGCCCCACTTGGCTCAGTTTCTGTTAAATTCCCCAGCCAAGGAGAAGTGCATAGTTTCAACTCAGCCAAGTGTTTATTTTACATGAGTTGAAAAGACTAAAGGGATCATTTTGGCAACAAAATGGACTGTTTTTCTAAACAAAAATCATTATCTTCTCAATCTTGCTAATAGTGTATCTCTAGAGTCAAGACACAGCGACCCAGAAAACAAATGAAGTGGCTTTACCCACCTCCACTAGCTCTGCTCTGCTACTGACCACAGAAAGGCAGTTTGTAATCCTTATCAGTTAGTCCAGTCACCATTCTGCTCAGGTGATATGCATTGAAATGAAAAAAAAAAATATCCTGGTTTTATTTATTAAAAGTTGTGTATTGATCAGCTAATTTTAAGCTACGTGGTGTTTGAGGGCGAAACGTGCAGTTTGTGGTATGTGCTTAAGGACATACCTGGATCAGGGCATCCTGAATGCTGCTTGCATACACTGTTTAAAAATCTTTGCTAAACTAGAAGATGATAGTTGATGCATTTGTAATTTTTTTCCTTTTTTTTTTTTTTTTTTTTCCTTTAGATTGGGGCAAAGGAAGTTTTGAAATGTGCCCCAGATTTATTCTTCACATTAAATTGATTGCTGTTCCTCGGGATTGTTTCCATCCTGTCCTCATCTGAGTTGTTCATGCCCATGGTGCATGTGGAGGTCTGGCTGAGCGGCAGTGGATGCAGCCATGCATCATCTGTTTGGGCTGGTTTTGGCACAAAAGGACCTTTCACGTGCAGGTGATCTCTTCTCTTTAGAGGATGCTGAAATCGAAGGAAGCCTCTCAGAAGCTCTTGAACAAATAAGAATAATTAGTTCATCTGCGGTAAGTGAAATACTGTCCTTAATTAATTTTTCATAAGATTAAATGTATTTTATAAATAAAAAACTAAAGACAGGGACATAGAAAATTTAAGTTTCTAAAAAACCTTAAGACTGATGAGCAAAGTGTAAGATTTAAAAATGTGGTAACCAAATCCAGTTCCCACTAGCTGGATTTCTTTTAAAGATATTTTAAGTTCATCTTTATCAGAATTTTTATTAAATAGTTATTTAAGGTGTATTCAAGATTAATAGGAGATTACAGATACACTATACATACAGTGTATATTCTGTTTGCAGCAGAAAGCGTTCTGAATGAGACAGGCTCATGGATTATGGTAAACTCTTTAAAAGTGCTGTCCAAAAAAAATCCAAAAAAGCTCTTTATTCTTCCTGCTTCCAGTCTGCTGAAAGGAAGGGAAAAATCTTTTTTGAGCCTTAGGATATTAAATTAGCAACATATACGTGTTCTCATAACTGCACTTTTTTGGCCCTTTATATAACATGTGATATTAGAAATCAGTTTTGGCAATGTGCAGACCTCTGGCTTTCAGAACATTGATCACAGCATTGCTGGTTGTAACAAGAACTGACTTGTCCATCAGGACAGCCACTGTGCACGGGCTCTTCTCTGGTTGTTTCTTTGACAGCAATTACATCTGCACAGTCTTTCAGAATGCTAATCAAGTTATTTTGGCCATTGCCTCTGCTGTTTGTGCAGTCTCTAACTGCAGGTTATCAGGAATTTTAGACAAATTCCCTCTAATTTGTGTAAGAACATGCTTGAATTTGCTACAAAATGATTTTACAAACCAATCTGCATTAAGCAGCTGAAGCATCTACAGAGCTTCATCATCCCTTTCCTGAGAGCTGCTGAGCAGTGATTCCCACCAGAGGGCTCTGGAGATCAGGGAGCTGCTCCAGCGCTTCCCGAGCAGTCTGGATTTGACAGAGAGGTGCAGATGTTTGTTTTCCCCCAGATGTGAGGAGTTTCACAGCAGCGTGGACAGGACTACTCCCCTCTGTGTCCACACACACAGCCAGCAATACGATGCTCACCAGGGCTTTGTTCTAGTGCTGTCCCAACCAGTGGCTGTTAACTAGTTCACCTTTTTATCAAGAGGTGATCTTACACAAAAGAAAGTGTCTTTTCTTTTTTTAATAAATGCATGGATTTTTCTGTTGCACCCATCAAATCTTGTAGAGGGCTAGCTGTGAATCAAGGCAGAGAACTGCTTTGAGACTGACCAAGCATCTTACCATGCTGCAGTTCAGAGCCCCCAGAGCTGCACTTCTGCCAGTTAGTATTGAGCTTGGCTCCAGCCCTTTAAAAATGACCGTGCTTTATCCAGCAAAAGCAATGACTTTTGGCTAATACTGCAGCCTGTCTTTTATCTTCCTTAATTTTTAGGGTGGAATAGCATAGGTTAGACCAACAGATAGTGGTTGTATATTCTGTGTCTTTTAAGTTGTGGCAAAGTGCTGCTGTTTCATATCCACATGGCATCTGTTTCTGTGATTATGGGGGATTACAGGATTTTGTGATAAAGCCTATTTAATTAACTTTTATTCATGTTACATTGGTACTAATTGAAACTAACTATATTTACACCAGGGACTGGATGTGATGTACAATATTTGGGATCCTGCATCTGGCTCTATATATGTTGTGGGGATAACAATTCCAGTTTCATTTTTAAGATGGTTATGGGAGAAGAGGCCTCTGTGAGTGGTTCTAAGGTGTGTGTCTGCAATCCCTTGTCAAGAAGGCCATACTTCAAGACAGACTACTAAAAATCATTTGATAACATAATCTGTACCTTTACAATAATGAGAATTAAAACCTAAACCAGTGAATGGGATAACTAACTTCTGTGCTTAATCACACTAAATGTTCATTGCAAAGGTTGAAATGAGAAAATGGACGCTGGAGAGTTACAAAAACTTCATGTCTTCAGACTGGTTTTGTGAGGTCCTTGAAACGGATGGGCATTCATCGGCAAATGTCTTTTTGTTTGAACCAGGACTACCAAACCAATGACAATGACCAGGCTGTGGTGGAAATCTGCATCACTCGCATCACCACTGCCATCAGGGAAACTGCATCCATAGAGAAGCACGGGAAAGCCCTTGTGGCTCTCTGGGAGTCGTGTCTAGAGCACAACCTGAAACCCACAGGAAAAGATGAGGACACACCACATGCAAAAATTGCATCCGACATCATGAGCTGTATCTTGCAGGTAAGACTCAACTGAAAGCAAGGGAGTGTAACGCATTCGTTGGCTGCTTGGTTTTATCTTTTAAAATGCAGTTGTATGTCATGTTTTGTGAGGGGTTCGTGGGAGTGGTTGCGTTTGTTTAAAAACAAGAATATGACCCCAAATATTAACACGTTATTACACGTATATGGCATCCATTGCAGTGAATCAAAAGTTTTGGAAGCTTTCCTTGTCTTTAGAAGCGTCTTGACTATATAGTGCTAGATTTCATAAATTCTCCATTAACTCTAAGTACTTGCATTTTATGTAAGTATTAAAGGGGGAGACATAGGACTATAATTTTCTGTGTTTACAGAAAGATTCATTGAAAGCACTTAATATGAGGGAGGAGGTTATACTTTTGACTAGTTCTGGAAGGCAGAAAAATGCCAAAGAAATTTTATGACATGAAATGTAGGTCATTGGATATGATGTCAGTAAGGAGGATCTCCCTCAACATTTTGATGGTAAAAGCTGAATTCAGACACAACACAGGAAACTGACTTCTGAGATAAAACCTGACAGCTACTACTCTAAATAAAGGACTAGAAAGAAGTTATGCTCTGGCCAGAAGTGTCGGAATGATTTCTTAGAATATTTTACTAAATGTTGCAGGCAGGTACTTAGGTCCAAAAAACATTTACCAGAAGTACAGCTGAAATTTGGTGATATTTAAACATAATAATCTATGAACTATTGCTCCCCGTGAAAGCAGGACTAAATAGACAACATTTTAGTACATAGCAGCCTTTTGGGGATAGGAATGGGCTATTCCAAGGCTTTCTAAGAAAGTAAGCTGAGGGTAAAAAGCCATTTAAAGGGGGATATGCTATTAGAGTTTGGGGTTTGGGTCTTTTTTTTTTTTTTAGTTCATACATTTGTGGGTTTTGAGTGAGTTCTGGCTTTTTTTTTGTTTCTTAGCCAGGACTGCAGGCAATAACATTCCTTGTTGGGAAAGGAGTATAATACACTGGAGAGAACCACAGAGAAACCTGTGTGCACAGGTGTCTGACTGGAAGCAGAAATCAAGGTTGTTTCCAGAGTTCCAGCTGTGGGTACAATTCATGGGGACCAGCTCCATGTCAGATGGAGAAACAGTTGCCATGAAGTGCCTCTCTAGACAGACTGCTCTGGGGTGATGCTTGCAGTGTGTCTGCTGTTTCATAGTTGCTTTCTTTACCTCTGCCTCTTCAATCAGATGTGGGGTGGGTTTTTTTTTTTCTTTCATTATAAAAATTCAAGTGATGATGGCACAAGTACATCACTGTCCCATAAAACGTACTGCTTAGCCCTTTGTAGAATATGTTGTTCCTTAGGATTGTTGGCATTCCTCATCTAATTTGGCTGAAAGTGTTTAAAGTCCAAAAGAAACAAAGAAGTTAAAAAAACCAAACCAACAAACCCAAAACATCAATGCTGACTTTTGTTGACTTGCATCAAAAAAATATTACTTTACAATGGTTAGTTCTGTGTTTATCCCTGGTTCGTCACTCTGAAAATGCACTAAAAAAGGATGTTATCATAAAATTTTAAAAAAAGGGAAAACCCTCCTACTCTGAAGCCCAGGTCGTTGTTGATTTTGGTTTGGAAAGCACAGAGGTTTATTGTAGCCAGACATTTCATCAAGACTTTGGATGAGGCTTTGGAAGACAGCTTCTGCACTGCGCTGGCATAGCTGCACCCCAGCACAGGGCACAGCAAAGAGTCTAATGAAGGTCAGTTCAGTCCAAGGAAGGTGCATCAGGAGGTTGTGTCCCATCTGCCTGTCTCTGTGAACAACAGGCTTTGGCAGGCACCACACCTTGTGACAGGCAACGTGGTCCTGAAGCTGTTGCTTAGTGTCCTTTTCTGTCTTTGTCCCTGGAGGTGACACAGTAACCAGTAGGAGCACAGTTTAAACTTTTCAGACAATGGATTGTACACTGTAAAATCATATTTTGTCTTTGTGGTACTTCAGTGTTCTCATGAAATATCATGTCTAAAGAATGCAATGGCTTGTTGAAGCTTTCAGTTTGTGCTGTTGGCAACTGTGTGCATAAATCAAGCTAACTCAGATCCAAATGTTTTAGGGATTGCACTGTGTTGCTGACTACTTCAAGAAAGGAGTTCATTGAAATGAAATGAGAAAGTTATGAAAATACATTTACTACTCACTATGATCAGCAAGTTCCTTTTTATATAAAGAAGAGGGCATAAAATGGGTTTTTTGTACAATACGTGAGGGATAGTTGAAGTAGTAATGAATATCTGACAGCTGGGTTGAATCTCACAGCATGTTTCTGTTGATATTAGCAGCAGGGAGGTCCCCTAAGTTTGCAAACATCACTATATCATACAATTGAAATCTGTTTCTCATTGTCACCCTCACATTTTCATAAGAGTGCATTCATGCCCTGATATTTGTAATGGAACAAATGAAACCTTTCTTCTTCCATCTGAATTCAAATCTTTTCTTGACTAAGTTTTTTATCTTTATTGTAGAAAAAGAGAAGTTATTCTTTGGAATTTTCTTAGATCTTTTCTTAGCACAATCAGAGGGTCAAACCTTATCTTCCCGTTCTTTCTGTGTGGAGTCCCAGAGTATAACTTGGAGGCAGAATTTGGCTCCTACTCAGTAGTGCCTCTCAGCCAAATATTATGAGGCATTGTGATGATTTAAACATGCTGGTACATAAAGCTCTACTCATTTTAAGGGCTTTTTCCATTAAAGGTGTGGGTATTGGTCATATGGCAGTGGCTATGATAAGCCATGTAGGCACTTAGGAGCTGCTGCAGCCCGTTCTTCCTTGGGGGCTGGCAGAAAGGCACTGTCCTGGAGTGGCTGCAGCACTCCACTGCTTGGCAGGTCTCTGTTACAAGGAAAAATCCTCATAGCTGGTTAAATTTGGCTTTTGTGCATTGGTTGAATACCACAATGCACCATAATTAGGGCCAGTTCTGCTCTCTGTGAGGCTAATAGCAAAGGCAGTTACTGCTGATGGAGGCAGAACTGTCCTAGGAGGCAACCTAGTAGGGCATGTAGAACAACAGAGTTGTTGGTTTTTTGTTTTTTTTTCAGGTCTAAATTTATTTTTTCAGTGCTGCTCCAGAATGAGCATGTGTTAAGTCTGGTCTGCTTTTTTTTTTTTTTTTTTTTTTTTTTGCACTGTTTTGTTGCTTTCCAAAACATCTGGGTTCCAGTGGCTGCCTGTGATTTCAGATGCTAATTAAATATAATCATATTGCAAGATTATTTTCAAAAACAGTGATGTACTCCAGTTTCAAAGAGATATTCAAAACAGTGAAGATGAGAGAAAAGCACTGATTAAGGAGGTTCCAGAAAGAATGTAGGTCTTCAGTTATGCATAAATATATCCTACTTGTTTCAAGGGCAGTTACATATAGGAACTTACTGGGCAGTATAGGTGTATAGTCTGTCCACACAATTTCACATACACAAATAGTTGCAGAGAACCTTTTCTGACTTTAATGTCAAAACTTAACTGTATGTTCAGATACCCCCGAGATCACTGACTCTTAGTGACATTTTGAGCAGAGAAGATAGCTGTCTTGAAAAATATCAGTTGATCCTGACGTTCAGAGAAACTGACTGAAGTTTAAGAGTCATAGAATACTTTGGGTTGGAATGGACCTTTAAAGGTCATCTGATCCAACCCCCCTGCCATGAGCAGGGACATAAAGATTGGAAATCTAAATTATTATTAGAGAAAAATTGATTGTTAATACTAAAGCTATTACCCTGTGAGCAAATGACCCAATGCTCATGCATACTCTTTTCCTCATTTGACCAATTTGCCTTTGATTTAGTCCCAGTGGCTTAGCATGAGATCCTGCCGTGGGAATAGAGTAGTCCTTTCTTCACATGGTCTCTGCCAGCACAAAGACAGAGAAAAACATGCTTCAGTGTAGATGAGGGAAGCTGTCACTTGTGCTGGGGAAGATTTACCCGTGCTTGAAATTAAGCTTCCCCGAGCCTTGACTCTGTGCATACACATTGGGCTGCCCTGCTTGGGGCTGGACATCAGAGTGGGGCAGGTTGCTGGGATGCAGGACTGAGAGGCAGCAACATGTCTCTGACTGCAGGGAGCAATATCCACCAGCCAACAGCATGAATGACTGCTCTGAGGGCTTTCCTGTGCTTCAGGATGAAAATTACCTACTCAGTGTGGATGACGGATACATCTTCTGCTGTATTCTCCAAGAGCACCAAATGCAAGATGTCTCGTTAGAAATGTTACAGCAGCAATTAACATTTAACTAGTGTGCTTAATGTCGTTTTCTCCTCTTGTAGAGACAAAAATAGGTGTGTTATTAGCATCTCCTCATTCAGTACTTTAAAATTTTTACTCACTCTTTCGTTGAAATCTGCCTTCGGTGGTGTTACCAAAACATAACCTTTCTTGATGTGTTCTGCTTTTTTCCCCCCAGTTGTTTTGATTTTTGTTTTTCCACTCTGATCAGCGTGAGACTTTATTTTAATCATTTTTTTCAGCTGCTTATTTTTCAGTGGTTTTTCATGTGTTTTACAGAACTACAATCAACCTCCAGTAATGGCCTTGGCTGTCCCAGTGGCGGTGAGATTTCTTCAGATGGGCAATAAGGAACTGTGCAGAAATATGTCAAGTTATCTATCCTTGGCTGCAATCGCTAAAGCAGATCTGCTGGCTGATCACACAGACACCATTGTCAAAAGTGTCCTTCAAGGTATGAACACACTGAAGTTTTGGGTTTAATCCTGAAAAAATGCCCACCGTTAAATTAATTAGGCTGTATTAGCCATATATACATATACATTATACATAAAAATATGCATGAAGCCTGTATGTATAAAGCATACATATGGATGTATCTATAAATGTGATAAAACAGGTTTGATGCGATCTAGTAACAGATTATATCAAGGAAGACTTTTCAAGAATATGTGAATTTTCTGAACGTTGTTGACTATGGAAATTTCATTATAGATTGGATGACCCGTAGGGCAGGAAATACATCTGTACATGTTCGTATACTGTACTAATGGACTTCAAATTATAAGCTATGATATGAGACACTAGTTACTCAGCTCTTATCCTTTCTATTAATGTCATTGGCAATACTCCAAGATATAAATGGGGACGAAATTAATCACATTCTGTGGCAAAATAGCCAGATGTAAGATATAAATGCTTTGTAGTGGTTCTTTAATTTCGCCTATATTATAAACTTTACATAGAATATCATTGCTAAACTCTGTACGTTTTGCTTTTGTGGTTTAAAAAGCCAAAATACCTCTACAAAAGGAAGTTTAATTTAGTTGAAGCAGTAAAGTTCACAATATTTGTTGCAATACAGTCCTTCTGTAGTAGTAAGCCCACTGGCAGTTTTTGGTGTTTTTTTTGTTGTTTTTTTTTTTTCTTTTTAATTGGTTGGTTTTGGTTTTTTTCAAGTATGGATAATAGCAATTAGTAGCAATAGCTGTATAATTATTCCAAGAACATTGTTATGAAAATGTTAAGCCCACAAAATATCAAAATATATGTGTGCATTCTGTATTTACTAAAAAATATAAATGGAATGTGGTTATTTTTAGGGAGAGGAATGGCTAAGCTTA
>JAOXNG010000042.1:8961852-8972603 GCA_028566535.1 Scolopax minor
CCGGGAGGAGAAGGGGGCGTGCAGCTTGCTCAACTCCAGCCTTCCAGGTTTGCGCTGGGGGGAGATGTACTGACTTGTGGAAGGGAAGAAACGGGGAAAGCCGCTCTTGCGAGCGGCTGCTTCCCCCCTGAGAGCAGATTGCTGCAACGTGCAGCCATGGGAGGGTGAGAGCAGGGGGGTGAAATCACCGCCTACAACCTGTGGCCCCATAGGTTATGTTATTTTGTGCTCTTTGTGGAAAGGAAAGTGTTCTCTGCCAACCCATTTTGTAGTTGGTACGTGCCAGGGCTCTGGAGGTGATTGGTAGAAAAATAAGCGTACCTGGAGTTAGTTTGGATACATGTGTATGTTTTAACCTAAATATTGTGGGTTTTTTGATAGTTATGTATAAAAACTTCTATTATATACTAACAGTTTACTGCTTTAAGCAATAAAGGAGAGCTCATAAAGACAGCTTGTTATGAGTTTTACTTTTCCAGCCCTAATTATCGATAACAATATCATAACTATGTGTCTAATATGTTGCTGCTAGCATCTTGTTTTGGGAGCATGTAGATTAATAGCTGTGTGATTAGAGTTGTTTCTGTTAACTTTGAAAAAACAAAGCAGGGCGCTCAGATTAGACACTAATCTAGTGCTAAGTATTATTGTTATTGGTTTTAACCTGTTTTAAATTCTGGAAAGCTTATCAGTTTGATGAGCCACTGATTATTTCAGAGTTGCATTGATTAGGTGAGATTTGGGCTAATGTGGTACAAATTATGCATTGGCTACAAAACATTCAGAGAGTAGCAGAAAAAAAACCCCATATAATTGCATCTAACTAGCAATTTGTGTTCCCTCTCCTTTAGAGTCTCTGGTTTAGCCCTTTGCCGCTGTACTGTGTAAATAGGGCTCTGTGCTGCTGTTCTTGCTCATTCTGCTCCAGCAACAGAGCCACGAGTGGAGATGTGGCTGCATGAGGTAGCAGAGGCAGTGTGCATGGCCTCAACCATTGTCCCCTCCTGCAGCAGGGCCTGGGAGGCACTGTGCTGGTGTCACCTTCTGCTGTGGAGGCAGGTAAGGCTGGAGCTTCTTGCGCCCCAGGACAGCCCTCTGGGAGCCTGCTGCTGCTGCACCAGATGCCTCCCAGTTTCCAGTCTTGCTTGTGGAAACTTGGGCTACCTGTAAGTTGGGCTGCTAGCAACTGTATTGTGCTATTCACTGGGTAAAAAACTGGTGGGCTGGCTGGTCCCAAAGAGTGAAGGTGAATGGAGTTAAATCCAGTTGGCAGCCAGTCACAAGTGGTGTTCCCCAAGGTCTGTACTGGGGCTGGTTCTGTTTAATATCTCTATCAATGACCTGTGTGAAGGGATTGAGTGCAGCCTCAGTAAGTTCACAGATGACACCAAGTTGGGTAGGAACGTTGATCTGCTTGAAGGGTAGGAAGGCTCTACAGAGGGATCTGGACAGGCTGGATCAATGGGCTGAGTCCAGTGGGATGAGGTTCAACAAGGCCAAGTGTTGGGTCCTGCACTTGGGTCGCAACAATCCCATGAATGCTACAGGCCTGGAGAAGAGTGTCTGGAGAGCTGCCTGGCAGAAGAGGGCCTGGGCATGTTGGTCAACTGTCAGCTGAATGTCTCAGCTGTGTGCCCCGGTGGGAAAAGTGGCCAACGGTATCCCGGAATGTGTCAGGAACAGTGGGACCAGCAGGACTGGGTCAGCAGTTGTCCCCCTGTACTCAGTACTGGTGAGGACCTACCTCAAGTACTGTGTTCAGTTTTGGGCCCCTCACTACAACAAAGACATTGAGGAGTGTGTCCAGAGAAGGGCAATGAAGCTGGTGAAGGGTCTGGAGCAGAAGTCTTACGAGGAGCAGCTGAGGGAGCTGGGGTTGTTGAGTCTGGAGAAAAGAAGGCTGAGGAGAGACCTTGTTGCTGTCTACAACGACCTGAAAGGAGGGTGTATGAATGTCATGTGTGAATGTCAAAAAAACACTGTACAATTTCAAGAGGTCCTTCTGTGTGTGCTAACAGGTTCCTTTTTTTCCCTTTTTTTTTTTTTTTTTTAATCCAAGCTCTTTGGGTTGGCCAGAGCAGAGACCAAGCACAAGGCAACCATGTGTGCAGGGAGCACGGCCAAAGCGTGCCTGGGGCATGGCCTGGGGACAGCTGGGGCAGGCTGGCACCACCACAGCCTGTGGCTGGGGCTGCCCCTGCCATACGTGCCTCCTCCCTGTCTGACTCCCAGCCAGCTGTGCAAAGCCATCGAGTGTCCCCAACTGTATGTTAGACTCTGCCTGAATTGCATAATTCCCAGTGTGTGGTCTGCTTGGAAAGTCTGAGAAAATCTAATCTGGAAAGTACTGGGGGTAAGGGTGTAGGGGAAAGAAGAAGGAAAGAAGGTAATTAAGATCCGAGTATAATGTTTTTCCATTCTCAGACAGCAAACATACTTTTCAGGCGCTTTGTTTAGACTGAGATAGTTGAAGCAAGATTTAAAAAAAAGTTAATTACTTGGGAGGGGGCACAACATTGCCTCTGAGTGCCTGAGCTCCGAGAGTCAAAAGGCTAGTGAGCTGCATGTGTGTAAATCCCTTAGAAACTGAAAAGGTGTGACAAACAAATGGCAAGAGGTACTCAGCGCTAACTCAAACATGAAAATACAAGAAAATAGTAAATTGCCTTGTGCTTCATGACCTTTCTTAAGTTATATGAAGAACAGACCCAAACTGTGCTATGCTTGGATTGTTTATGAGTTTGTACACACAGGTTATTCAATTAAAAGCAATTCCACATCAGTGAGATCACTTAAATATAACTCCAGAGTGATGGGGTTGATTCTAAATTGCCTTTGTTTTCCATTTTCTTGGTTAGTGATTATAAACCCTGCAATATTTGCTGTAGGAAACTGCCCAAATTTGAGCTTGTACAAAGTATTTTTGTCCAGAGTAGTTTCATGGCTGAAATCCACCATGATGTGTCTTGTCAAATTACATTATTCCTCTAATACAACTGATATTTAAAATGGTTATTTTCTCAGATGGAATAATTAGTCTTAGTTTCCAAATACCCTCCTATCTGTGATATCCCAGCTTAGGCAATAGCATGTCTCAGGTCAGTGGCCATCTTTTCTCTTTTAAAGCTGGTAGTTTTCATTCACCTCTGCTAAATTCCTTCCCTTAACACTTTCACAGACAATGAACAGGAACATGGGAATTTCATCTTTTGCAGTTGTCACCATTGCTGAAATTTAACTGGAGCTTCAGGGCTCTCCTCTGTATGGGCGGAAAACTTCCAGTGGAAACTAAACGTGTGCAAGTGCAAAGAAAGGACTTATTTTTCTAAGCACTAAGTTATCCAGAGGAGGAAATAATTTTAGTGTATTCAGTTACAAAATTTTTCAATTTCAAACTCAGATGCGAGTCTAGAAAAGTTCAAGTAAATACATTCTATCACTGTTTTGGTTCTAACCTTGGGTGAATTGGTGCTTTGAATGAATCCCACAGTACATTAGTGACACTTGTAAAAGTGGTGACACTTTTTATAGATTCCTTTGTAACATTAGGAAGAGATTTGCGCTAAGAATGTGGCTAGAAAATGGCCAGAACTCAACAGCTTGCTAATGTCTTTGGGGTAATCCATCAGCAAATATCTTTCCTTTGTAACCAGCCTTTGTGCTCTCCGTATAGAACAGAACAGGACAGAAATTTGCCATATCCATAGGACTAGGGGTGGGTTCTGAATCTTGCCTTTAGCATGGCAGTGGCTGTACGGAGAAGGAGGATGGCTAATCGTTGGAAGCCAACTGTTCTTCAAGCAGAATAAATGTTTCAGGATAGGATGCAGAAGTGTGGCTGGCTGAGCAGCATGAAGGTGCTCCTCCCAACCATAAGGACCCTTTGGGGCTCATTACAAGCTGCGTGACTAACAGTTGTCTGAACCTGCAATAAATTATATATTAGTTACTTGGCTCAGAGGTGATGTTGCAAGATCTAACAGTGTCTCAGGGTGTATTTTCTGTATCTCGCAATAGCATGATGTGGTCCAGTCTGACCCATATATCCTTTTTCTACCATCCATGAAGTGGCCTGCTTATCTTCCAAAATTAGAAGGCTCTGATTTAAATGGGAGAAAAAGCAGCAGGCCAGAGAGCTAGTTTCTATTGGAAACCAAATCCAAAGAGACCATAAGGACTTTCAAGAGTTTACAAAAGGAGCCATACTACACTGTAATAGGCAGATGTTTTCCATATGTTGCTCAAGTGAAACTTAAATATATCGAGGCAGGCATGTACAGTAATGTGAAGTTATATATTTTGGTATGAGCCTGGGCTTCAAATTGAATTATGCACAGACATCTTAAGAAAATGTGTGAGAGAGGGTTTTGCATATCTTTGTCTGTCTGCAGTTGACTCTCTCTGGCTCCTTTCTATTCCTGGAAATGGCATCCTTAACTATTTATGTTCAAATTTACTGTCGTGCATGTTTAGTTCTCTTAATAACCAACTATTCTTTCCATATGCTGCTTATTTAATCTGAAAGTCTGAATCTCAACAAAGGAGAAATATATCTTTTAAGTGCTTTCTAGCCTTTTTTTTCCCCCCTTTCGTCCTCTCTTTCGTCCTCTCTTTCGTCCTCTCTTTCGTCCTCTCTTTCGTCCTCTCTTTCGTCCTCTCTTTCGTCGTTAATTTAAATCACACATAGTTTGGTCTAGGAGTCAACAGAGTACCATGCAAATCTGAAAGCTCACTAAGCAGTCTTCTCATGATATTGTACTTGAGAATGAAAATTCTAATTGATAGGATTTTATACTGATGATTCATAAAAAGTAGTGTCTCTCCAGGGGAGTACTGATTTTTTAGGGCTCTCTTGTTATGGGATCTGGATGTTCAGTGAGTCACTGGCCTGTCACTTACTCCATTCTAGGGAACTCAATGCTGCTGCGTGTCCTTCCCGCTCTGTATGAGAAGCAACCGCAGCCGATAAACCCCCACCTGAGGGAGCTGGTGGCACTGATGGCTCAGCTGGATCAAGCCGAACAACAGCACCTCCTCAGGCTCTTCCAGATCGTGGCCAGGAAAAAAGAACTGGGGGTAAAGCTGTGTTTGAAAGATCTTACTGCTAAATGCCACACCTCCTTTTGGAGCAGTTATTTGTTTCAGATGACTTGGCAAGGTCTGTCTGCTAGCTGCTCTCTGAACAGTGAGGAGTCCCATAACATGCATGACAGTGCTTTCCTACCCTAATTCCCCATGAATTCTTTAATTTCATTCCAAATTCTCCATCTAATCATAAAGAGAACATAACAATGACTCTGCTGGACGAAAACATTCGTGTTAAACCAGTTTTCTCCTTTTTTGGCTCTTCCTCTGTCATCAGAGTACGAATTCGCTTAACTATGTTTCCATTGGAATATATGAAATGTATTAAATTACATATCAAGGAAAATAAAAATGAGTTAGGAATTGATTAGGAATGCTTAAGAAATTACAGCACCCACTGCATTACAACAAGGCACAAAACTACCTGCTTTGTGAATTTATGAAATTCATAAAATCTTTGGAAAAGAAGAATCAACAGTAGTTAGTATCTTCCCCTGGGTAGCCAAGGAAACTTTACCATTGTACACAGTCCCAGATGAAATACAAATACCTTTGGAAGCTGGAGGGGGCTGTTGTACACCTGGCTGGCTATTTTGGGGTGCCATGCTGGAGCTGACATGTCTGAAATTGCTTGCTATTATCAATATTGCTATAATTATCATTTATTACTACTAACAATTTATTCAGCCACTCTGCCAGAGTGATAGGCATTGACTTGATAAAACCAATAATACTAAAAAAAAAAAAACCTACCCAAAAACCAGAACGGGTCACTTTATGTCCCGTTTCTGTGTTGAAATGTCTTCTACACAGATGCAACAGTTTCTCTGAATCAGAGATGTATTAGTGTACATGTGTGTTTATATGAAAAATAATCATACAGTCAATAGTTGTATACACTGTATCCTGTTTGGAAGGCGGTTTTAAGGACTAGACCCTCAGCATCTTGAAAATTGTATTGTTACAAAAAAATGAAAACTTGCCTAAAGCATTTTATTGTGCAGTGAATTCCTGCCTCTTATTTTTATCTCTCTTCTAGCTATTAACCTTGTCATGTTATTTAGTTTCCGGTGGAAACCAAAAATTTCTACTAGTACTTTAATTTACTGTATCATTGGGGAAGGGTAAGTCCTGTGTTGTTTTAATCAAAAAAGTATAGGACTGGCCCAGAGCAAGGGAAATATTTTGGTGAGGTTTTTTTTTTTTTTTGTCTTTTTTAACAATTGGGCATTTCCTTACTTATATATGCATAACTGCAATATTTCAAAGATACAGCTTACTCTTATTCCATATGTTGAGCTGAACTTGGATTGACCTCAGTAATAGCTCTGTGCAAAGGTCAGCAAGGGTGGAAAACTATCTTGGAAAACTATTTTACTAAATCAAATTCTAGTGTGTTTAGTTTTATCACTCTATTGTACAGTACCTCTTCTGGTAATATGTGTTCACAATTTAAAAAAATATTCACAATTTGCTTCTGTCTGATTTTTTTAATAGGTGCTGAAAGAGTGTATTCCATTTCTATTTGGACACTTAAGAGACCCAAACCATAGTGACATTATTCTAAACATACTTATAGAAATAGCTGGCTATGAACCAATAGCCTTAGCCAGTTTTCTTCCAATGCTGAAAGAAATCAGTGAGAGTTTTCCAAGTTTGACTGGGCAAACAGCAAAGATCTTTGGAGCTGTTGGACATATTGATGAGGTAAGTTTGAAAACAAAAGCAGTTGGTTAAGGTTTTTTTTACTAAATCTTGTATAAAGTAATATACCTAAGTATTTCTTTCTTCATGAGTAAGGACACTGCATTACCAGAACATATTCCTGGTTGTAAGACCACAATAAGTCTAGACTGTAATACCTGTATGGCTATGAGAGCAAGTATCCCAAAAATCAGATGTGGTATTTTAGTGACTGTGACTGCCCTTTGATCTTTTAGCCAAGGAACAGTCAGGTAGTAACCAGTCTCTGTAGAAATAGAGTGTAAGCTAGTGTGAATCACAAAATCACAGAATCTTAGTGGTTGGAAGGGACCTTTGAGAAAAATAAAGAAACTTTTTAGAAGGGCTTAATGAGCATGAAAAAGATGAATACTTATATTCTCTTAACTGTAAAGATAAATATATAAATTATTATTTTTATTATTTATTGTGTATCTAGTCTGTGCATATGTATGTTCTCTTTATATGAATTGTCTTTTCATGGAATGGCTAAAAGTACATAATTGTTGCTATTCCAAGGGCTTAGCTAAATTAGATTGCAGTATACCTATATGTGAAATGGAAGACAGAGAAAAAGAAAAACATATTTTGCACATTCTTTGTATGATATCATATTTTAAATGCATATAGCCTTCAGGAATGTTGTAATCATGCAGTGAAATAAGAACTTCCTTGTATAGTGCAAGCCAGATATTTTGTCTTTGTAGCAGTAGTTAACAAACTACTTCTTCATGTCTTCATAATGAAATGTCTTCATAATGAAAACACTCAGTGGTGGTGCTGGGCTCAAGTCTCATCACAGGAATATCATGGATGCCTGGAAAAGGATTTACAGTGACAAACTCTTAAAAAAAAAATAATAATGATGGGAGTTTCATGGCAGCATAATGAATTTGCACGGAAGTTTTTGCTATAGTCATAACTGCAGTGGATGTGGGAGTGATGACACCTAATGCAGGTGTCATGGACAGACTCAGAGTGTACAGACACTGTTGGGCAGCTCTCAGGACCCAGAACCCTCTGCTCTACTGAGAACACCAGCTCCAATGAGCACCCCAAAGATCCCCGTGTCCCCAGCAGAGGGATGCTGCTCATAAAGATCCAATGAAGCCCTGTACTGCTAGGACTGGGAAATGCCTTAGACCCTGCTGAGACCTGTCTCACCCTGCTACTATACCTTGGTCCTAAAAACACAGCCTGGAGTTGATTACCACTATTAGATTGTGACCTACCTGTTTGCTCAAGACTGGGTGTCCTGAGGACACCAAACTGGTTAGACTTACTTATCACATATCATGACTTTTGATCAGATTTTATTTTCATTCCCAGGTATGAGCTTACATGTCTTTCACCACTGTTCATAGATGTTTTCTTTCCACATCAACTCATGGTTCTGTATTGCAAAAATAATGTTCTGCTGAATTCAAAGAGTTTCTGGTAAATAATTCAAATTTTTATGGCTGTGACAAACTAGATAATATAGCAGAAAATGAATGGTATGTAATAAATTAACCATTTGCTGAAGTGTGGCACTGATGCCTGCCATACAGTAACCTGGATAATTCATTTCAACAAAGAACCAAATCCCACAGTTTCCATGTCCTTTCAGTGATCCTTGAGGCAAAACTTGCACTAAGTCAACTGGAGTTTGTCTGCATCAAGGGTGCCAGGGGTCTGATCGCCATGGGGTACAGTACAGGAAGACACTATACTTGCTATTTCTACTGATATTGAGCTTTATCCTAATTTAAAATGTGATTCATCTTATAAGAATCAAAACCAGATTTGGTTTGGCTTTGTAAATCTTATTTCTGTTGGGAGCTGAAGCCAAAATCACATTTGAAGACTGTAAGCCAAATGAAGTTTGTTGTTCTCTCCTTGTTTACTCACATCTCCCCAGCAAAATTCACCTTCATAAGAACTGCAGCTGACCATGTTTCTGCATTTAGTACTTAAGAGCCAACATCTTCTAGAAGCTTTACAGTTTATAACTCGGTAATCCTCAAATGACCACAGCCGGGACCAGAGTTTAAGGATTTAATTCGGATTCTGTATTTTAGGGTGTTGTGTTTAGGGTGTCTCTGAAGCTCCTTTCCTGCTGTGTTCTGCTACTTAAAAGGGACAGAATTTATTTTGCTTTTCTTTTTGTTACTTTTTTATACCAAGAATAAGCAAGCAACCAAGTGCATGTGATGTATTTCATATATTGTTGGAAATTACGGGCTGCAGCAAAGTTTACAAAGAAACCATTTGCAGAATGTTTTCTCCTCATACATTTTAACCCATTGGTTTGTGTGCATACTCCAAGTGTGACATGCGCAGCCCGGGCAGGCCTGCATTGAAGAATTAATCTCCAGTCTCTCTCTTGTAAGTAAGTGTCCAGTAACTGGTGTTTTGTCCCATGTCATATGTCTTACTTTTCTAAGAAGCTGCAAGCTGCTGAGCGAGGAGCAGACTGTGTTCCAGCCCTCCCTGCTGCCACAAGCACTGTGTGTTTGCAGAGATGGCAGGCTTTTGGCTTGTTCATAGTGGGCTCTGTTTCAGTGACATCCAGGAGACCTTCCACTCGTGTTCTAAAAAATATCCAAATAATGGAAGAGTTCCCCTGTTTGAAATGTCTAAGTAGTTAGTAATGCTTCAGCAACGATTTTGTTTCTGCAGTTACCTTTAAGCCATATCAGTCATGAAGCTGCTGAGGAGTCATGCTGATATTTCCCTCTGCACTGGGGCTACAAGAGGCTTCTGACACCAGTGCCAGGCTTGCACAGTGCTGTCACCTGGACACAGGTTACACACATTGAAACCTCACCACTAGATGTGCTCAGGAGGTTGTCCCCACTCTGTTCTGTCTTGTCTCTGCTGGGCAGAGGAGCTGGACTGTCAGAAAGAGGCTCTTAATGCTGTGCCTTAATTCAGGGAGATCATCTTGGTGAGAAAACAAAGGCAAGCTCTCCAGGTGAGGAGAGGTCCAAGCACAACATACAGCAACTTCTGGGTGGCCACCTTTGCCAGCACCAAGGATCTTTGCTGGGAGACTCGGTGCCTCCTGCCTTTGCTCATTGGGGAGCAGTATGTCTGTGTCATTGTTGCTCTTGAAGGGCTTGGTTATGCTTCTGGAGGTGCCATGCTGCCAGTTCAGTTATCCCCTCAGCTATAAATGGTGCAGAAAGAACCTTAAAAGGTGTTTGGGTGGTGGCTGGGTGTTGCATGCTGGAGCCAAGGCAAGTCACCATTTCGGATGCAAATATTGTGGTACAATTGCTGAGGGGGGCTTAAAGTTTTCCATTTTTTTCCCCTTGTGGAATACTTTTGTTCTATGGGCTTCTGCCTCTTCTGTGATGTGGGATGAGGTCTGCTCCCCTCATCACCTGGACTTTTTCACATAGTAAATTCCCTCTTCCTTCATAGACATTGTAACTGGTCTTTTTCTCACCTTCTATTTGTGGTGTTTGTCTCTTTACCCTAAGGACTTCTATTTAGATTTCTATTTTCCATAGTTCTGTAAGGGTATGAGGAGCTGCTTTGGCAGGACATTTGTTGGTCCACAACTGCCTGGAGTTGCAGCAGACCAGACGTGGTGACCAAAGAGTCCTTGCAGCTCTTGTGTGTTTAGTAACACAGTGGGTCTCTCATACTCCTCCTTTTCCCTTGTAAAGGTTTTGTTTGCTTTACTCCAGGAGCTTCTAGGGCAGATTTTGCCCACACCCTGTCATGAGCCTGGAGATGGGTCATGTCTCTGGGTGTTCCCATGAAGATCGAGCTTCTTGAAAAGGAAAAAATGCTTTTTTGAACATCCTGCGGATTTCACTGATATATGGAGCATCACTCACTGCAATGCAGACAATCAACCTAAGATAAAATAAGTAAATAAAAAAAGTAATAAACACATCTGGCATCATAAAAGCTGGACGGATCTTAAAGGCTCAGAATATAACGAGTGCACC
>JAOXNG010000042.1:9131760-9147527 GCA_028566535.1 Scolopax minor
AACCCAAAAAAAAAAAAAAAAAAAAAAAAAAAAAAAGGTGGGGCTAAATTGCTCTGATTGAGGAAGCTAAATTTAAGGATGTATACAATATTGTCCATGTGGCACTGTTCTGAGTGGGGTATGCTGAATGCAGTCAGGGATACATGGCATGACACATATAATTAATTATTATAAGAACCTGCAAGGCTGCACTTCTGCTTCCATGCAAATATTCTATATATTTGCAGTATTACAATACATAAACCAAGAAATACTCCAGAAAAGAAGCCTTAAAGTGTTATGAATCTCTTTGAACCTGAAAAAGTCTGCAGAAACGCGCGTTTATACTCCCTTTATTAGCTAGAAGCAAGCAAGAATGAGCACAGGAAAAGAGGAATCCTCAGGGGCACAAAATACTTTCTGTGCTCAGTCTAATTAGGAGATGAAGTCATGAATCAAAATGCGTGATATTGACACTGACATTTTAAATTAACTGTTCTTACAAAAACTGAATACTAAAGAGTGACTTTCCAGTCACGCTCATCCAGCAGGCACAAGCCCTCCTGCCCGGGCTCAGGATGCTCCAAACTCTCTGCTGGGACCCAGGCACTGTCTCAGTGGGATGCATGCCTACTCCTTCCTGCAGCACAGCTGCCCCACTTATTTCTTCCCAGTCTGAACAAAGCAATCATTGAAAACATTAAAAATTACTTCTAATTCCACAGGAAGCATAGGCTACTGGGGAGCTATTGTTTAAAATGAAGCTCTGGGCATGCAGGTTTCACTTAAGCTGTGAATTTGCGCTGCATTTCACATGGTTTCACTAGTGGAGTGATTTAGGCGAATCACATCGCCCACCATGCCCTTATGTTCCTTCTCACAAGGACAGAAAGCATGACATCAGCCCATGTACTTCACTGCTACCTTATAACCCTGTTAAAACTAACCTCCAGAGCAAATAGCAGCTCATCAACTCATACAGACACAGCACACTGAAAAACTATAAGGAAAGGAATACATATTATGAAAATTATGTCCAAAGACCATTAAAGTTGCAAAAGTGAACTTTGATACTCTGGATGGTACAGTCTGTAATTATACTGCTGCACACTTTTTTCAGCAAAACTAATCTCTTAACTGAGGCAGAGCAAAAATGGTATTCAAGGGTAAATATGAGTTTTCAAGTCTGACCGACAGCCTAAGGGCTGGGCACGACCTTCACGAACAAGCCGTCAGTTGTGACTTGCTCCCTTTTCCTGAAGGCTCCCCTTGTCTGAGCAGGAAGCAGGCTGTGGGCCAAGTGAATTATTCTCAGCCCATGGGCTGCTCTATGCCCCTTTCAATCCCAAAGACCCCTCAGATAAAGACAGCTGTATTTGGGTATGACTTGTTCTTATTAAGGAGTGGAAGGAGGGAGTAGTTGCTACATGTTGGGTGCGGGTCTGTTCGTAAGCAGTGTCTCGTGCATTCAAGGCAACTTAATGTGTACTCAGTGGGTTGCTCAAGGGACCAGGTGGATCCTGCCAACGCAATGAGGGGGTGGCACTAGAGGACCCTCAAGCAGCTCCACAAAAGGACATTATACCATTGCCTTATAGTATCCTGTGTGTATGTAAGTATGTGGGAAAAAATGGCAAAAGGAGACACAAGGTAAATGAGAGTATCTCCAGGCCTTTGTGTTGCAGGCAAATCAATATGCTCCTAAGTATATTATCTTTCAAATCATGGTAAGCATTTCTATTACTTCCATTTCAGTCTGACTTGGCTTACTGAACAGCTAGTCCAGCACACTCATCCAACAGGGACTGGACTGAGATCAACTCAGTTCACATGGTGCCACAGCAGTAGATGGCATCTTCTACTACTTTGGACATGGATAAATTAATGTCAGAATTAAAAATTAATCTAATTAACTTTTCCTTCTAATTTTCTGTGTTACACTCAACTACCAAATAACATTTTATCTTGCCCAAAATTATTGTAAGATGATGATTTACCTGTCAAAGCTTCTTTGCTAACAGTTTTTATCTGTAGAAAAATTTCTTCTTTCAGGGCAGCCCAGTTCTCTAGGTTACTGGAGATTGCTTCTTTAATACTGTCTAGTTCACTTCTAATAAAAGGAAACAGTGAGACGGCCTTGTTCAGAGTTGAGCAATGGTGTTCCAGTGTATTTCTGCAAGACAAAAATAACACCAGATACGTGACAAAATGCTATTTGTAAACTTGGTAACTAAAGTAAACTTGACAACTACTCTTCTCTTATATGATAATTCATAGCATACTGTGTTACAATAATTCAGTGTATGAAATGCTGTACATTGAAATGTCTCCTTTCTAAATGTTGATTTAAAAAGTATACGTACAAACTAAGAAAACTCTACAATCACTTTTTACTAAGAAATCAGAGCAATAACGTTTCAGTGACTATGTCCAAGCTTACTTTTAAGTGTTAACTAATGTTTTTAACTTTGTAAAGAACTTACCCTGTTGCTAATAACATCAGCAATCAGCAATAATATTTTCCAGTTACATATGCTAACACTACAGCACCTTGCTATATTCTGTAGAAGCAAGAAACACTAGGCTTCTTGCAAACACTCTTCCCACTGACTGTGCCTGCATCTCCACTGAAACCTCTCGACTGACTGCACAGGAGGCACAACACCACCATTTCTTTCTGGGTTCTTACCTGAGCACTTGTGATTGCTTATAGGCAGCTTCCTTTTCTTCTTGGAAATACTGTAAATCTTCTTTCACATTTTTTAATTCGTCTTGTTTGTTTTTAAGTTCCAATGTCAGGATTTTTATTCTATAGACATAAATACAATAATCAGAAAGTATTATTTGTACTACCAACCAACTTCTAACTTTTGTTTCAGCTTTAAATTACAAATATGCTGAAAGTTTTTTCAAAGATGATAATCGCATTTTTCAGACTGAAGTAAGAGGTCTTCAGATGGAGTGAATCAAATCTTCTGGTCACTGTACGATTCCCTTTAGGAACTCTTTCAAAAAAATACACTAGATTTGTAAAATAGTGTGGAAATGTATATGCCCAATATAAGCTCAAAGGCAATACTATTTAAATATCTTAAGAATCCAGTGTTCGTTCACAGATGGAACACAGAATTCATTCATTCCCCAAAAACACATATGCCATTATGAAAATCCCAGTTTAAAGTTCAACTTGGGTACCCAGTGTAGAGGCTGCAATACCTAAACAGTGGGTACCTTGTCCCAACAGGGCGATACCACAACGAGCTGCATAGGTTCGACACACAACTACAAGGATGTGCCAGAAAGGGTAATGGAGAGCTCATCTAAGATGAAGGGGAAATTATTTACAGTCAATCAACAGCAAATACTAAATATTTGGTCACCGATACTGGAATTTTTTTTTCACATTCAGATTTTATCTATTTCCTAATCTCAGACATGTGCAAAAGATTAATCCCAGTTTGTCACTCTTGTTTCCCTTTGCCTTGAGTTTTGCGTTCATGATCATGGAACTGTACTTTTGTACTGCTGAATTAATTAGCAAATAATAAAAAAAATACACATGTAAAATATATATCTTCCATTATTTTGACACCAACTGGAATTTAGGCTTCTGTCGTTCAACAACAGCATTTTAAAGAGCTAAAGAGAAACTCATCACAAAAAAATGTTTCTACCAGATGTTATTCTATGTACTCAGGCAATGACATTAGCATCAAAATGGTCAAAAATACCAAGTTAGCAAGATTATTTTCCTACATTTTTATTAAATAACACTTAAAGATACAGCAGGAAGTTCTGGACTAGAGCTAGCTTTCCACATTCACAGCTTGACCCACAATATGCCAGAAAAAACCCACACATTTATTTTATGTACTTCCCCCCTTCCTTTCAGAATAAAAAAAAAAAAAGAAAAAACAAAACAAAACAAAACAAAAAAACCCCAACAACAACAAAAGAACTATCACACTCAAAACAAACCACCTAACAGGTTTTGGGCTCAGAACACTGTTTTTACCACAATTCATAGTAGGATGGCAATGATTTGGTGGCTCTAACTGACAAATTCTGACTGGGTGTCAGGCTCCTGCCAAAGCTTCAACTCTCTTTGGGTTCCTGTCCCTCTCCTGACACCCCTTGGGACGCCGGCAAGCAATCATCTTACAGAAAGGGATCGAAGGACACGCTGTCACAACACCTCTCTCTAATTATTTGCCTTGAATAGATTGCAAAGTTTTTTCATACTTTCTCCTCCTTGGTCTTCCAGGGTGCTTCATCACAACACCACGTAATGGATATTTACATTACAGTGCAGGTCAAAACTTTTCAAATTTTACATCAAATCTGACACCAAAAAAGATCCTAAATCTGGGTTCAGGGGAAAAAAAAATAAAGCTTACTATTATCAAGACTCACAAATTCACTACATACCCTCCCTCCAATTCACAATGCAAACTAATGTTTGCCACATCTGTGCTTCAATTCTGGTTATTTAAATTCTATTATGACCCTGCAGAAGTAGAATATCTTTGCTGGGGGAAAAAAGAACAGAAATGTGATACATTCTCATAATTACGTACAAGAATATTCAATTCAAGATATATAATAAGTACAAAATGGGGAAAAATAAAACATTCTTTCACCACCAAAGCCTAACAGCTTGATTCACAGCCCCTGCCTCGGCCACCCTGCTGAGGAGAAGGGGCACCCTGTCTCAGCAGCACTACCCACCCAGAAAAAGGGGGAACAAAACAAGATGCCTCATCAAATGAGGCTAAACCAGCAGGGACTTTTTCCAGCAATGGGATTTCCCAGTCTCACAGCCTCATTTGTGCAGTCAGCCCATTCCCACACCAGGTGTAGAGGATACTCAAGATTCCTGCAGTCACCTGAAAGCACGCAGAGATGCTGTCTGCTCAGAATTGCACTTGCTAACACCTGAACAATCTTCTCATTTTAATTGCTTCAAGTTTTGTACATGCATTTTGAATAAAAACCATGTCCACAATAAGACACAGGAGAAACAACCCAGCATTTCCTTTACCATCATCACCTGTTCAGAGGCGAGGAGGAGAAGATGGAGGAGGAGGGTGGCCCCTGGGAAGCACGAGGAGTTTTCCATCACCACACAGTGTGCACAGCAGCACACACGGGTCTCCTGCTTGCTTTGGATACATCTCACCTTCATGCTGGACTCTAAGCCCCAGCAGCAAACGCAGTTCAACAGAGCAGACAGCTGACCTGCAAGTTTTGCTTTGACTCTAAAATTTATCTTTTGAAGTTTTTCATTATAGCAGCAGCTCTGACCTGTTTATTTTTCAAGCACAGCTATTATAGTGTAAATAAATACAGTCTAAACTGTTCTTTCAACAGCTTGGGACTTATTCCCGCAACTGTAATGAAATTAATGGAATTGTACAGGACAGTTGAATCCGATTCCCTTCCTGTGTTACATGCACAGAAAGAATACCACACAGCACATCACTACCAGTTTACAGTACCTCTTTCTTCTCTTCTGCTACCTGTAGATAAACACTCTAATACAGTCTTCTGTCTCCAAAGGTACAACTACAATAAGCAACTGTTAAAAAACAGTCTCTAAGTTTTCAACACTTACTGTTAACCTACTGCAAGCAGAATAAGTGACCTATTTGTCTACTGGTAACTCATTATCATGAGTGAATAATTAATATTTGAATCAACAAATAGTTTACAAAACCAAAGGAAGGCAGAAGCATCATCTCAGCCCTTCCTTCCATGCTTCTGTCCAAACAAAAGAAAACGATGTATAGTAAAAAATTATAAATAAAAAAATAAGCCATAATATTAATGTCCATTAGTTACTGTTATCAGAGAGATCATCTACAACAGATTTGCACCAAAATGCAATAAAAAAAAAAAAAGTCCTGATAAAGAAACCTGGATCTGTAGAGCTCTGTGAAAAACAAAACTGAACATCCACTAGTTACAAAACAACTTGTTTGGGCTCAACTATGCTCACTGGAGGAAAAAAAAACACAAAAAAAAACATTAAAAGATAAAACTTATAAAAAAACTTGAAGACATTTCTGGCATTACCATGCTAGAAGAATTTATCCATACCCACCTTAAATTTTTTGAGGGTGAAGGGCAGAAAGGGATAGAATAAGATCTGTTTGATTATATGTGGGAGCAGAGTCAGATTGGTGTCAATGAGTAATGAGGAAACAGCCATTCCCTTAACACTCACATAAATTTAAATTTACCTTTGCAGATGGTATATTCTGTTAACTAGAGCTTGAGAAAACAAAAAAAACAAAAAAAAAAACCGCAGTGATTGTCATGAGCAATAGCAATAGCAAATCAAAACTTTGGAATCCATGGATGATTGGATGCTCATTTTCTAATCTTACTCATTCCAGAATAGGCAGTATTTGAAGATCTTCTGGTTTAAAAAAGAAATTTCCAAGTATGTGCAGACACGTTTCCTTACTTTTTCCATTCCAGAGATGTGATATAATGAGGTTAGCAGAGAACTGCAACCTCAGAGTGCAAAGGGACATTATCGGTATGTTCTGGTCATTTGCGCACAAAAGAACAGGTGGAGAAGGAGAGACAGTTGCACTGTCTGCTATTATCATCATAAGAAGGAAGAAAAATAAACGTGTTATTTTGGTGATGTTTAGCACAAAGGCAAAAGTTCAATGGATCATAACATGGTGGCATTATGAGAAAATCATGAGAACATACTGATCTTGTCCTCTATCCTATAGTTCACATGAACTGTGAAAATTAGCATCCTGTCTTTGCAGCCAGCATACTTTCTTGGTGAATACAGGAGGAAGCCTGCCCAGAGTGGGAGTTGAATTACAACATGTTAACTACTCGTGTTGACAACGAAAAGAATAGCATGAGAAAAATAAATAAGTAGTTGCAAGGGATTCTTGCCAGCAAACAAATATACTCATTGTCCTAAAAGTAATGACAAGAGCAATTACCATGTTTGTTTGAATTTAAGATGTCATGTTTTATGGAAGTTACAATCAGAAGAAATAACCCTGTCTTTGCAGACTCCACGGTTCACAGCCCCTGTACAAGCCCCAGCGGGACCCACTCAGACCCAAGGGAGGAATTGCATCCCTGGTTGTCTGGAGTCAGCAGGGACAGTATGCCCAGGGGAGGCTGGAACATGCTGTCAGTGAAAAAAAAGTTTCACTGCAGTATTTTCAGCTCCATGAAACTCTAGGACCTGCTCTGAGCCAACAGTTGCTCATTTTTGTTTGAGTATGTTGCATTCCTTCCAACAGACAAGTCAGTGTGCATCCATCCCTGTGAAGAAACTGACTATTCATTCATAAATTTGGCATAGCATATGTATAAAATTGCAGAGTCTGAAATTCACTGTATGGAACATCATCCACAAGCTTCCCCATAACTGTCTTTTTTTATATTCTGTTCAGCAAAGAGTATTCAAGTTAAGACATGATCATTTAATAGTTTTCATTTGCCGCTACAGAATCATTCACCTCTTGATTGCAGGCTGTCAATTTGACAGCAAATGAAAATTATCTGTGACAACCAATCAAGAGGCTCTTTGTGAAGGTCTCCATCAAGTCCCATGTAGGCTGACAATCATTTCAAATCTTGCATTCATTGTTATCTATCTTTATTATCTCAGCAGAAGTATAAGATGTATTACGAAGACAGCCTGGATAAGTTTTGCTCTGCAAAGATAAATCTCTGGAAAAGGTCTGAAAACCAATGACAAAAAGATAACTGCTTTGTCACAAGCACTTCAAAGTTTATCTTTGAAGAAACCCAAGATTTAATTTCCCAGAGCTACCAATCCAGCTACCAATTTCATCTACAGTAACTACAGTTTACATGATCTCAGTCATAGCAGTTATACTTAGTACTGTCAGAGCAGTGTAACTCAGGAATAACTTCTTAGAAATCAGGGGAGTTATATTGATTCAGTTAAAAAATATATATATATTAAAAAAAAAATATATTAAAGTTATGAGTAATTTGATTTAAAAAAAAAAATACCAAGGCAAATTTATGGCTGAATTTTTACTCATAGTACAGATTTGCACCAGCAAATTCAAACAGAAGTTTCCCAAGCTGTAAGTTTGAGTATACTTCCCAAGTAGAAGTTTTCTTAGTTTCTAGACTTTGCAGATACAGCAGATACCATATAATTATATGAAATAAGATAATAAATTGCATTTCTGTAACGTGATACAAATATATTTTGCTTTATGTGTTTGGATTTTTTTCAAACTAGACAAGTGCCTTACCGCTCAAGCCAATTCTGTTACATACATCATTACATCTTTAAACGCAAATGGAAAATAAATTCTTCCTCTGAATTGTAAACCAGTTTCAATATAAGTAAACCTACCTTTTCACTGCCTCTTTCTTACCAAACATAAGAACGCTTTTGGGTATCTTCCCTCTCATGAGAGGTTCCTCAACCGCCAAATCCACAGAGCCCAGTGACCTAGAGCAGCAAGTGACCTTACTCATCTCTTCCCTTTACTGAAGAATCCTTCAGAATGCAGCCATGGTCAAAGAGCTTACCCCAGATTTTAATCTGGTAGCCACCTTTCTGTATTGCAGTCTTAAAAGCCAAGTCAAGCACACAAGGCAGTCAAAACCAGAAGAGAAAACAGATGTCTTGGTATTCAAGGATTAGCCTGAGTTCACCCTCTGGTCCCATCCAAGTTTCATTGCTCAGTGGCCATAGAGAACTCCAGAACATAACACCTTGTCCTGTATGCAAATGCACTCTATATATTAACCTTCATCCAAAAATAACCACAAAGCTTTCAAATTTCATTTTGAAACATAATAAAAGCAGAACCCCTGTGGAAGTCAGTGAAACATTTTATCTGACTCTGGAATAAATGAAACTGTTTAAAGCTTTGCAGCTACACCCAGATTCATTTTACAACTATGGATCAAGCTTTCAAGTCTCAAATTATAAACTGGAGGTAAAATGGAGGCACAAAAAAGTATTTTTTAAAAGCTGATTGATGGGTCATTCTTGCTTTTAACCAGCGGTCACAAAATAGACACTATACCCAAGCAATTGAAAGTTTTAATTTGAGCTTATAGTGTGAACAAATAAATGACCACCTATTAGAGGAAAGAAAAAAAACAACAAACAAATGTGCATCATACCATTTTCTTCTATCTACTATGCAATGCAGGATATTAAACACAAAATCAATTCTCTGACAAAGTATGAATATCATAACCAGGTTACAATAAAATAATACCTAAGCATTACTTTAATCTCTCATATGTAATTGTGCTGTCCACAATGGGTTAAGTGACACAATGACCTTTTGGTCTCTCCCCAGCAAATGGGTAAATATGACTTTTGCCGTTGTACACGATGCCGTGCACAGACTCAGTGCTGGGACCGTGCAAGGGTATAAGAGGAACTAGTCCCCATAATTGCAGATGGTTGGGAGCACTGAAACTGGAAAACCTCAAGAACTGCAGCATGAACTGTTCAAACAAAAAACAGAGAAAGAACTGAAAATATATGCCTAACCCAAAAACGTGCATTGAGGGAGATGAACCACTTTTGTTTTCCTGAGAAAAGATAGCTGTTCATGGAGGCACGCATAGACTGATGGGGAATTTTTGCTGGAGCTTTCTTGTCAGTAAAGACAAGGCACCATACTCTGTGATAACTTTCAAAATGTAACTTTAAATTTTAATTTTACCTATTAAAGATGAAAATATTTTAATGAAATATACATGGAAAGTATGCATAGAAGCAAAAATGCAGATTTCATGTAGTCTTTTGCATTTTCCACTGACTACTGGTTTTGCCTCTTCCAGATAAGGAGTTTTGTTTTGCCAGAATAAAGTTCACTTCTTCAGGAATCTGGGAGAAGGCTGAGCATTACTATAGAGTTTTGCACCTCATTAATCACTTTTATGAACTATCATTGTAAATAAATTTGTCTTGCTTATTAATGATTAATCTTGGCAATTAATAATGTTAATAGAAAAAACCTTGTCAAAACTAGAATAACCACAATTTTAACACATCAAGAGTGGGATTGAGCTATTGCTCATCAGTAGTAAGAAGCATGGATCCTATTGGAAAGACACTGGCTCCAACATACTTTTCATAGCACTGTGCTGATTGGCTTTCTGAGACTAAGACAAGATTGATCAGTGATTTTTAAATTTTTTTTTTAAAGAATAAAAGTGAAGTTCACTGCTGTACAAACCCTGTTAGGCCTTTTGCTGTCCTTCTGCATAAGCCTGAGCCATACCTGAGTCATTGTGTTGACACCATCAGGGCAAAACACAGAGATCACTTTGCAGCTATTAAAAAGAACATATTAAAACACTTTGGCATTATACAAAATTCTTCTTTTTCATGGTGCACCCTAAAATTATCATGTAGCTAGAGAAGTACGTACTGTTATGTTCTTTACAAAATGGATTCAACAAAAAAGTTGAAGGCATTATTTCTTAGTAAACTTCATATCCTCTCTTCAGAAAACTCACACACACAGCACTTCCAATACAAACCAGCTCTTGTGCCCTTCTGAATGCTGTAGCTTCAGCTACCTAAAAGTAAAACTAAATGTATGAAGACCTAGAAAAAAATCCAGCACCTAGTATATTCTCACTTAGTATTTCAATCCAGTACTCATATTCGATGAAAAACCATCGCATTATTTCCTTTTGCTGGGAAATGATGAGTGTGAAACCCAGGGATTCACTGAACCCCATGCCCAGCTGATATCTCTTGGCACTTGTTGTATTTACTTGTCTCTTCCAAGCAGCCACTGAAGGAGCACACACCCAAGACTCACACAGAACATCTGTAGCATCATGAAGAATGCTCACTACTTTATGAACAGTTTTCTTCTTATGTATTAGATGATACACCAATATAATTCTGAAAATACATTACAGTGCTGTGGTGGTTATAATGTTTTGTTCATTAGTCAGGCTCCTAAAACAGTCAAAAGATGTGCAATCTCCCAAGTTACCCACATATGATGGCATATAATAAGAATAACCAACTGTATGCTAAAGCCCATTCAGAAAAGGAAAGGTTAGTTCTTTACATCTTTGTTTATTTCATCCAGATTTGGCTCTCAATTTTTTTTATACCAACTCAACTCCACTTTATCACTAAATATTCAACAGAAACAGACATAGTAAAAAAAAAAAAAACACACTATTAAAGTGACCTTTTTCCCTTATGTTCTTTCCCTTCAAAGTCTATTTTTAACATGGTGACAGAGTTCTTAAAGCATGTACCTCTCCCCATTCCCAGTATTTTCAGTCTCTGAGGAGAAGAAACCACATGACATTCCAACCAAACTGCCATGTAGGTTGGTAGCTAAGGGTAGAGCTGTGTGCTGTTGTCACTGCCCCGTCACTTCAGTGTTTTGTGACAAGTTTAGACTTTACCAAGCCAGGTAGTCGCTGTTGCTTTCCTAAGCAATGATGTTGCAAAAAGAAAGATTTGTTTTAGGCAAAGTCTTTTTAGACAAAACATTTTCCATGGTATTAGGTTTTGCCATTAGGGTAGGAACTAATGAACTCAAGAAAACACACACAAAAAAGAACAACTATGGGAGAATAGTTTCCACAAGTTAAAATGTGAGGCTTATATGATCTTTAAGATGTCATTATTTATGGATAAAATGTTCAACACCTATAAGCATGATTCAGGAGCATAAGTCCCATGGTAGTAAATAAAAACTCCTCCTGCTAGATTTGTAAAAAAGCAATCTTTGACATAAGACTCACTAAGAGTGTCTTCACACCTCTTCACGCATCTAAACAGAAAACATTTTTGCTTCTTGCTGTGGTCATGATATTCAGCTCTGCTATACCTGTAAAAAGCATTTTTAGTATTTAAATTTATTTTACATTTCTCTATTGGATGTTGTGAGAATTAACAAAATTCAGACCAAAAATACAGTGTGCCCCTCATGCAGGGTTATAAATGTCAAAAGCCACTACCAGAGAAAACCTATTAATAAACTTAGTTCTAGAAACTCCAGGAATCTGGAGAGTCCCACACAGAGATATGGCTAAATACAATCATACTTGTAACTCCAATGAATTAGAGAAATAAATGCCCAATAAAAGTGCCTGTTACTAATATGTTTAAATAGATAACAGGCCAAAAATGTTTAGTCAAACAACACACCAGTATTTCAGCTTAACCAAGCACAAATCACTGCTCTTGCACACAACAGCCAGTATCTCGTAGAAGAGGAGCCAGTAGCGCAGAACACAATACAGGACCTCAAGTGGGCACATGTACTGACTGGCATTACTACTTCAGGCTGGTCACAGCCTTTCAGGAATAGCATGCATGCAAGTATTCTGTAATTAAAGCAACTTTAACATGGAATAAGACTTGAATAGCTAAATTGAATCAGTATAGTTAACTGCACGATGGTTAGGTTCCCCTTCTTTCAACAAAATCCCAAAGGGTAGATAACTAATTTCTGCAAAAGCTCAGGCAGTTTGATGATAGATAATATTCAATTTTCCACCTCCTTATCCACGTGAATTAAGATACAGAGACAGGCTGAAGCTCCTCCTCCCTCTGCAATGTCCACATTTCCCATACTAGCTTAGTTCCCAAGAAGCAAGGAATTTGGGTCAAATCTTCAGAATCACCTGTCTTCTCTATTTGCCTAAAACCAAAATCACTGGGAGTGCCTCCTAGTGTAACAGACTCCTCAGCAGACTTCAAATACATTTCTTATTTTCCTCAGATTATGAAAATGACAACTTCTCCATCACATTTGAGTTTGTTTCGTGTCACATTTGCACGTACCCGAGGCTACAATTGGGAAGCAAAGAGCTGAGGCATTTGAACCCTGGGAAAGCACTTGGGCTTGGGCTCCTAGACCACACCTTCAAACTCACCCAATTACTATTATTATTATGCTTCAATTAGAAGCCAATACATTAAAAATCTGAAAGATGAGCTCTCAGTTTTTCCTTTGTCTGTTTTTTTCCAGCTCACCTTAAAACATGATTAAAAAAACCACTTGGAAACCTTTCAGGTGGCTCTGCTTCCAGCCCTCCAAACGTGGTACCCAGAGAGCAGCTCCAGGAAGCCACCTGCTGCTAAACCAAAGCTCTGCTCCTCTGAAAGCTGCTGTCAGGTGACACTTGGGCCAAAATGAAGCTCTTGGACCTCAAAAGCCAAGTTTCCCCCTTTGATATTTTCACAGTCGAAATACCTTCTTTTATATATATATATATATATATATATTTCTTTCCTATTCCTACATTTTTTTAGTAACTAATCCAACTCTACCTGAAAGGTTCCCCACTCAGACACCGTGAGTCTCTCATTGCACATGAGCAGCTGATAAAAAGGCTGGTAAAATCCAGGGAAGAGCTAAAAATCCCTGGACCACTAGAAAATGGTAAACACTAAGATACAAACTGACTGACCATGACCTGTCCTACGTGAAAAAAATCTGAAACGAAACAGACTGTGAATGTATCACAAGTTCCTGGTCTTCTTGTAAGCTCCTGCTTACAATCTGCAGCGAATAAAAATAATTAAAAATACCAAATTTGATTCAGAATAGAATACATAGTTTTTAACCATTTAAATGTGAGTGATGACTATCTTTTGTTAGTAAACATGCAAATTGGGGTCAGTTTAATGTTCTGAAGAATTCAAATGAGAAGTAAATAGCTGTTTGCTGCTTATATTATGTCCTTCACATGCAGGTTTGGAACGGCCCTATTTACCCTGAAGGGTTGGATGTGATTATCATCTGCCCCGTGCTTCTCGCCGTGCCTCAAAGCAAACACTTACCAAGAAAGTGAGGAGAAGCCTCGTCTTCTTGGATAAACACATGTCGAGCACCGGGAGGGATGTCAAACATCTTAAGGTACCCTTTTGGCATGTGTAGCAGTCAGTGGAGAAAGCAGAGATGGAAAGAAAAAGTAACAGCCATGGTTAGGAGTGCGCGACGTCACCCGGGTTCCGCTTGCAGAGGGGGGCATCCAGCGCCGGCCCAGAAGCCAGGGCAGAAAGAAACGGAGCAAATAGTTTGTAACAGGTTTGATGGGATCTCCTGGCTTTTTCCCTCTTTTGGGGAGAGAAAAGAAACCAGTTACAAACCTATTTGTCACTTGATTGGCTACACTGCTCCAGCCCAGATCGCTCACAATTCAGGCAAAAAACCTGTTTCCTATGTTCCTCAGAGCCAGAGGGAAAAAAACAAGTTTTCCTGGTTATTTTTTTTTCAACTCACTCATCAGCCAGGCTGGTAGATTCGAGTTTATTTACCATCATGTTGGATGTTAATCTCTTAAGTGTGTCTGCTCACTTCTGAGACATCAAAGGTGTAGTACAGAGGCTTTTTGTCACTGCACATCAGAAAAGGCTTGTTAGCCCAAATTATTCACAGCTGTGAGTGTAAAATGCATCGATTAAATTGATGGAGTTGAATGCAACTCTCTCCAGCTAAAAGTAAAAAACCTGTTCCCAAAGAAAATGATTCTTATTTTAAATTTCTAGTATGTATCAGTCCAAACCACAAGTAATTGGTGAGACACTGAGTAAGTAGTGTCACTGGGAAGACTAAAGTCCCTCTTAGGGACATGTCAACAGGTACTTCTATGTCAAGTTTTAATCAAGAGCATCATAAATCCTCTGAGTGCACAGTATTTTCATATTCTATTATTTGCTCTTTAACAACTGTGGACTTATTTATGGTAAATCCTTGTAGATCCCTTTTTTTGAGAGCTGGGTAAGTCCCTCTCTGTTTTGGGCCCTGCTATGTGGTTTTCCTGAGTTACCCAGCCCTGCTGGAGAAGGAGCAGAGATGTTTTTTTTTTTACAACAGTGTGACTATTTGTGCATCACAAACACAAGACGTAGGGTTTAAATAACTCTGCCGGTGGCTCCTCACACACCTGACACCTTACAGCTCCTTCGAAAATCTAACCCAAGAAAAAAAGCTGGGAACGTGTAAAATCGTGGCCTTGGCTGACGAGTGGCTGCACAAACAGCCTTTGCTGATCTTTTCATTGCTCCTTTTTTTGAGCATATGAAACAGAAAGCTTTTGCCCGATTTGGCGTTATCCGTCAGCGTCTGACGGAGACGAGAGCTGCGGCAAGGACCGTCCCGTGGCCGTGGGTGCCTCTCTCTCTGCAAGCCCTTCTCACTTACCCAGAGTATTTTTAGACTCCTTTGTTTCAGAAAGGGAAATATTGCGAGCTCCTTTGGGCAACGTAAACGCTCCTCTGGTCTTCCCTTAAACAGAACGCCTGCAATTAGCGCTACGGGGGCCGGGGCTCCCGATTTCATTGACTACGTTTGTCAGCCAGATGGTCCCTACGAGTGCACGGTGTGAATCACACCTGCAAAGGGTTTAAAGCACAACTGGACACATCCAGCAAGTGCAAACAGCCAATGAAATCACACCCGCGGAAATTCGGGTAGGTGGTTTTAAGGTGGATACTTGCAGAGTTCATTTTCCAGAAACTTGAATTCTTTTTGGCACCTCTTGCTTACATGTTTTCCTGTTGGAAGAGGTCAAGTAGCCTTTTTAATGACTAGATTTCCAAAATTAGGCCAGAACAATAAACATTTCTTAAACACTACCATAAACATTTGCAAAGGAGGGGCTGATTAACAGCAGTGCTCCCTGCCCTGTCTCCTGGAGCCGATTCTTGCGTTATTCCACGTCCGATCCATCAGCCTCCAGGGAAACCGATTGAGACCTGGGAAGCCATGAGAGGAAATCGGAACCACCATCACATCCAAAGCAGC
>JAOXNG010000042.1:9433003-9444595 GCA_028566535.1 Scolopax minor
GGTGCTCAGCCTAAAAGGACTCTGGATGCTCCCATGGTAAGAATAACTAATTAATTTCAAGGATCAGTGGTGGACAAGATATATTAAAAAACCCTTTCACTTGTCATATGCCACTAAGCTGAGTTAAATTGATCATCCTAGAAGCATTAAGCAACCAGTCTCACTGTGACAGCACTTACTATGAAATATGTATTACTCTAACAACTCCTGGGAGCTACTACTCCCAAGTTTTTGTTTCTTGTTTTCTTGTTGTTTTGTGGGTTTTTTGTTTTGTTGTTTGTTTGTTTAAGAAAAACAACACCAGATAGTTCCCAGACCTACAAAGAGTTAAAACTATAAGATAGATTTTGGATTTTATTTTTTTTCCTTCTGGGTAGTACATGTTTATAATTTTAAGTGTCACCTTTTTTTTTTTTCCCTTGGTTTGCATATTACTTAGTGAATTTACAAGTATGAGTTGTTTTTCAGATTTTCATTGCCCTTAAACCATTCACAATTGTTTTAAGTAGTCACAGTTTGTGTTTGGCTGCTTATTCCATTTGTCTTGATTCTCTGCCTTCTCCAGGGCTGAAGTGAAATACCTGCACGCTTTTCAGCTGGGTTTGCCAGGGACTAGCCCCAGCCTTTGGTGTCTCTGCTGGTTGTGTGTGAATTCCTTGAAGATTTCTTGACATTTTTCAGAAGTGTGAGAGATTGTCCGTCTCATGTTTGTGGACTTCACAGAGATCATGATTAAATCCACTATAAGAAACTTAATATAAAATTCTGTGAGGGGCTGGAAGAGTTGCTACAGAGCAAATTAAAATCTGGCATAAAATAGGAGATGTGACTGTTAAAAATGGTCCTGAGAGGGACTGTGGATTCTCCCAGACCTGCAGCTGCGGTCTCTGTTCTCCTGGGCTTTTTGGCTGTTGCGTAATGAAATGGCAATCCACAACGTGCTGGCATTAGTGGTGAGCTGCGGGGGGTGCTGTTCTGTGGGATTTACTTAAAACGTGCTCTCTGGGGGATGGAGATAGGGAGTAAATGGCTTTTAATGGCATTAGCGTTAAGGCAAACTTACAGCTTACTCTGATGAATAAATGATGCAAAATGGGGTGATAAGAGTTCAGACAACTGAGAATAGTGGGTTTGGTGGGGTTTTTTTAGGATTTTGGGGTTGGTGTTTTGTTTTGGGGTTTTTTGGTGTGCTTGCATCCATAACATCTTCACTATTTGGGTCATGATAGTTGCGTACTGTTCTCTAGTTCAGGGAGGTGTGTGCTTTTTTCTTTGCACACATCTTCAGTGCTTATTTCTGGGAATGTGCATCTACCTCAGTAAAAAGTGGATTCCAAGCTGGATCCAGGCACATGATTCCAGTGCTGGGATCGTGCTCTGACTCCTTTGTCAACCACCTACTTATTGTATAACAACCTCCCTTAGAGTTGAGTTTCTGGAGTTTTGAGGGCTTAAAATCTGAAAAATTGAGAGAAGTACTACGATGGTATTTGGGGGTTTAAATAAAGTAAGATAAATGATACTTTCCACAGTGTAAGAGAAACGACCCCAAGGTGAAGGGTAGGATCCTGTTCTGGTTCTTGGGATGTGCCAGCACAGTAAATCACAGGAGGTGTCTGTAATCATGTGGGTGGGAACAGTGCATGTGATGATGCTGGGAGGTTTTTTGGCTCTTCCCCTTCTTCAGAGAGAGAACAATATACCTGCAAAGTATATAGTAAACCCAAAAATATTGACTGCAGGGGAGAAGAGCTGGTGTTGCAGTTGAAAACATTAACTTCTGTGTTTTATGGGTTTCTTTTATCTCCTCAAGCTTAATAGTGGCTTAATGCAGCTTGCTGCATATCATTTAGAAACACAGTTTATATCCTCTTTCGTAATTACACTTCTCATTGTTTGGTAATGCTCTTTATACATTATTTAATCTTTTTGTTTTTTTCAGATGGCTGTAACATTAAGTCCATAAAAGCAAGACATGAGACCAAATCTTTTTTCTTTTGTTGCACTTAGGAAATATTAACTTTTTAACATGTAGTAGTATATCAGGGAAGAAAAAGAAAGAAGTTTATATGGATCTTCCCTTCAAAAAAACATGTTTTATGAGGAGTGGATGTTTGTTTCACTGCTGTGATGTGCCCTATACATCGAAGTGCTTTTCTTTTACTGTACCAGGGATAATGTTTTAATTCCCTAAATATTTTCCTTCTAGTATCAACTAAAGGTCCTGCATGCCTTAAAAGCTTTGTTGTAAAGCTCAACAGCAAGCAAATGTGCATGTCATGACTATCACTATTAATAATTAAACCAAATTAATTGCAAACTATTGAAAAACAGTGCTTGTACGGGGAGAGGCTGTTAGACCTGGGAATATAGCTGTAACTTTCTGCGACAGATTCTTGCAGGGTGCAGTGCTAAGCTATTCCCTGGTTACTAAAGACCTGATTGCACATGGGAATAGATTAGAGCAGAGTTGGACGGAAGGTAGCGTTGGCTGATTTGGGGCGGATTAGAGTGCTTTTTTAACGTAAGGCCACGTATGGTTAGTGGTCAGAGTTCCAGCTTAGTGTTTGTTCCCAGGCAGCAGCTTGATTTATTCAGCAGCGAGGAGCAGTGTTGTCAGGTAGAATGAATAGTATCTGCCTAATGTGCAAGATTTCAAGTAACGTCTGGATTTACCAGGGGCTCAGATGGCTTTCCTCTTGGCTTCAGAGGTCTACCATGTGTTGGGGAGTGTGGCCACTTCAGAAAAAGTCCAGCTGGCACAGATGGGTTTGTATCCGGTTTACTGTTCGATAGAGAAGCAGCTCCTTCAGAAAAGGAGATGTGTGTTCTACTAAGAATGATTATCATTGTCAGAACTAAAAATTGGAAAATGCTCTTTGAATTCAGATCGGGGCTGCTTTAAATGGTTATTTTGGGAGGAAAAAAAAGAAAGACTGGTACTTCAGGATTATTAAAACACATTAAACTACAGGATGTCTGTTAGGATAATTTTAGATTGTCAAGAATAAGTTTATATGTTTGGAAACGTGACATTGTAGTTTTCAGATTTGAAAGTAAAACTTTAAATATGCAATGCGTAAACATAATATTTTATTTGACTTTCCATGATTCATTAATATTCTTTATTCTTGTAACACACAAACTACATTATATTCTAGTTTGACTCAATTAATTTTCAGACTTTGGGTGAAAAAGGCACAGCTATCCTCTTGATAGAAAAATACCATATAATGGAAACCATGTTTTGCTTTCTCAAATTTTAATATATGTCTGCATCAAGGAGATGCTTCATTTACTCGGTACTTGTGGTTTATCTAGAGGATTAAATGTTTTTTCTGGAACCAATTTTCCTATTCCTCAGTGAAAGCATTCTTGAATTGCTCTTCTGGAGCTTTATCCTGAATTGCCTCTGTTCAATAACTTCAGCTCATTCAGATGCTAATGTGTGGTGTCTATCTCTTGTGAATGTCTGGCTAGAGACTGAAATTAGCATATTTGGGATAGATTTGAAAAAGACTTTGTTTCTTTATGTGCTTGTATTTTATAAATAGCTTAAAAGAGAGGATGTTGTATTTTGTAAATGGTTTCCAGAGTGGAAATCCAATGGGCCTTTGAATGGTGTGGCATTTCTATTACTGTTGTCTGTTCTTTAAAGTGGATTCTCTATTACTAACACCTACACAGTAGGGAGGATGCAATGAACTTTCTTACACGTTTACTATTCTTATTTAACTGTTTGCATTCTGATGGTATTCTCTTAGAGCTAGAAAAGTGCAAGCAGAAAAGTTGGTGCTCACTTAAATACTAGACTTATTGCAGATGGCATTTGAGAAATTGCAAATGCTGAGTTATTTGGCAGGAAATGGATTTCTTCCACTCTTTTCTACTTGTGAAAAATGTGTTTTTAAAATCTATTCCATATAACTTTGACTCTGAAGTCTACCTGAAAGCATGTATGTGAAAAGCATCTGTAACAATTATAAATGTGATGTAGAAATGTTAAGGCAACTGAAATGATGAAGAAAAAACTGGATCACCTTTTATGATACTTAAGATACCCCTACTCCCCCGGTTTTGTTGGCTGTAATTAGTGACTGTGGCCTGTTTTCTGCTTTTCTTATATTAAAGAAATGTGATCATCTTCTGCCTTTTGCTACTAGCCTTCAACATCATAGTGAAAACTGGGTGGCTTTTTTTTCTATGACAGCCGAGCTGATGATAACAAAAAGACTTATGTGAGAATTAGTTGTTTTTGTAAGACTTTTATTAATAACTGATAGGCTTAGGTACAAAGAAGCAGATTTTCTGTGTTGAGTTGCTAAACCTCTTCCTGAGCTAAAACCCTGTTGCAATAGATCACTCTAATAGTGAAATAAAAATGTACATGCAGTTTGCATGCCAGGTTAATGCAACAGTTCAGATTTGCATATCCACACAGTGGTTCAACCTTTTCCTTTGGAGAGCTTTATTTCTGTGCTGGAGAACAGTTCTTGTCTGTTAGATATGAATCCAAGGCAGATTTGCTCTAAACTCAATTCCAAAGTGAAAGGCTCAGTCTCCCAAGAGAATGGGGGCATGCATGTATATATATGCGTAGCAAGTTTTAGAGTTATTTTTGCTTCAGTTAATCTTCTTTAAGGTTCTGAGTTTTCCATCCCTGGTGGTGTAAAGGTTTGTCTTCCTGATATTCTGTGCGTCTTCAGATAGATATCAAAACTGCTACAGTCAACATGTAGATACTGTATAACATCTATTTCTGGCTTTGATTTATGTCACTCTCCTGGATCATCTTAAGCATTTTCAAACCCACCTATTCATTTGATGTGTGCTGATTCAGGGAAGGCCATGTATTTATGGACATAATAACGGAGAAATTTATTGCACTCACACCTGTGGTGCTTTCAGAAGTTCTAGTTCAGCTCGAGTCCTCTCATTCCTTCCTTCAAAAAAGATGGCAACTTGGCAAAACCACTGCTTCTGCTGCAGTTATGTGACGTGGAGTGTGGCGTGCCAACAAGGGCTTTGTGTGAGCTGGAGGAAGTTGTTTCAGCAATGCTGATTGTTCATCCCATGTTTGACTAATGTTTAGGGTGCTGCTGACTGCATCTCACCCAGAGGCATTTTGGAAGGTGCAATGGGCTTGTTATCCTTCATTGATGGCCTCAGGGCTGTGTGGATCTGCTGGAAGATGTGTTCTGACCATGCTTCTGCTGTGGAGATGAACTGAGCAGGACCACCATGACACGTACTGTGCGGTTTCAGCTGATGCCAAGTCCACAGCTGCTTGTGATGCTTGCTGTGGGAGTGAAGGAGGTGTCAGGAGCTGAGAAAATAAATCCTGGCTCTGATGAAGAGGAGTGGGAGGGTCCATTAGTCTTTGTTGTGATACTGTGAGAGGAGTACTGAAGAGAGAAGTGGTGAAGAGAAGGGTGATAAGAAGAAATAAAGACAGACCTAGATAGTATTTGGGAGCCAGCCAGGGTGTAAACAAATCATCTGGGAGGTGAATTTGGAGTGATCCCAAGTGAGGAGGGCCTGTGAATGGATGAAAACAGGAGAAGGTAATTTAAGAGCATGGATATACACTGAGATCAAGAGGAAATGTTATCTTGATTCTAGTGTTTGGAAAACTGTAGGAGGGAAGATGTGAGATGAAATGGAAGAGATGGGTGTATTTTAGTCAAAGCATAGAAAAAACAAAGTCTTATCCTCCCGGATGGGATGGGTGGATAAAAGGAAGTCATCAGGGCATGTGCTTGAAATTTGGTAGCAGGATGGAGAGGGTGTAAATGTGTGTGGTAGGGAGGAGGGATTGTATATTTATAATTTTCTGAGCAGTTGTAACAATGTCAAGATAAAAGATAAAGGATTACTGAGCCCTTAGGAAAGTGGAGTTTGAATGATAATTTCGCCATTCAAAATTTGCGGAGTGCTGGGGTATTATGTAAAATAATACAAAAATGTTTAATGAGATAAGCACTGAAAAATATAAAATTTTTTCCTTCAACATATGGTAAAGTTTTCTTTGTGTCCCTTATTGTGAAGGTGTTTTGACAGATGATTTATTTTCTTATGGGGAAATGCTAGTAGTGACGAAGAAGAAATAGTATGTCCTACACAACAATAACTAGTTTTTATCACTAACGGTGTAAATCAAATATTTTATATACTTGGCAGATGTTGGAAAGCCAGAAAGTCATTTATTTGAATTTTTTTTTGTTCTGCTTTGCAGTTGAAAGATGCATGAGTGTTATGCAGTCTGGGACTCAGATGGTTAAGCTGAAGAGTGGAACCAAAGGGCTAGTTCGTCTCTTCTACCTGGATGAGCACAGGACCTGCATCCGATGGAGACCATCCAGAAAAAGTGAAAAGGCAAAAAGTAAACTTTTCATATTTCTTTTAATTTCTTGGGCAGTTCAGTAGTAGAACATGAATAACAGAAGGAAAACTAGACAATATTTTTTTGATTGATTAAATAAATGCTTTTTGATGCTTATTTAAAATGTGATGTGATACTTACGTGAAAGTTTTCCAGAATATGCATAGAGTTTACCCACCTACTAAAAGTTCTTTGCGTAATCCTGAAGCGGAGTGTGGTTGTCAGATATCAACACTTTCCATAGGTTTGTATGAAATATGAGCACACTGAAGAGTGAGTGAGTGACCTGATAACAAACTGTGCTGAACTCTTTTCAATGAATACGTCATAAATATAAATACAGGACCTAGAAAAGGTTAGACTGAGGTTTCTTGATCTTAACTGTGATAATTTTCTTTAGGCATTATTACATCTTGAAGTTACTGTGTAGCATTATTTCTCATTGAAACTGACCCTTCTGCACTGTTTAAAATTGGAAATTCATATTATTGGTAAAACAAGGACTAGAAATTCACAGAACTGTGGTGGAGTCTTGAGATCAAAAACAAGCGGTTGGGAAGGCTACAGGTAGTAACAGTTGATGGTTTTGGGCCAGAGTGTAGTGGTTAAGAGCTGCTGCGTTGAGCAATGTAGCTGTTTGGGCCATGGCATTGGGAGCCATATTACCCTAGTGATGGGTTTCCCTCTCTTCCTGCTATAAAAGCACGGCTGTGGCGGGAGCAGCCCCTTTGGGGACTGCAGTGTCCCCAGTGTTTTAATGATTGATGGAAGATGTTTGGCATCTGCCTCCTTGTGTTCCCCTTTGGGTAATCTACAGTCTTCTCATTTAGCAGGGAGCACTTGGAGAGCTTTGCTGTAACCTGCCTGTACCTGCATTGACCTGCCTTCCAGACAGCTGTACTGTGCACATGGCATGGCCAAAGCAAAGATCAACCCAGAAATCAAAAAACCCTTTGGGATGTGAAGATGTAACATTAAAAAACATTTAATGACTTCTAGCCTGAGTAATTCAGAATTGCTCAAAAGCAGAAAGAAATGAGGTGGATATCCAAGCATGTAAATTTCTGGTTTCCTTTTTCCTCCCAGTTATCATTGATTCCATTTACAAAGTCACTGAGGGCCGGCAGTCTGAAATCTTCCACCGCCATGCAGAGGGGAACTTTGACCCAAGCTGTTGCTTTACCATTTACCATGGCAACCACATGGAGTCACTGGATCTGATTACTTCTAACCCAGAGGAAGCTCGTACCTGGATCACAGGACTGAAATATTTGATGGCTGGAATAAGTGATGAAGACTCACTTGCTAAGCGACAGAGAACACACGATCAGTATCCTTTTATGAATCTGAGCTCCAGCTTTTGATCCAGTATTTCTGGCTTGTTTTTTAGTGACACCAACACCGAGTGTCCTTTCACTTCTGGTTAAATGACCAGAAACTTTACCATTGATTGCAATGGAAACTTGTGTTATGGGTTTGACATGGACACTTATCTGTGCAATAAAACATCAGCTATAGTTTAGGGACTGGATTAAACTCCGTTGAAGATGGGGGATAATCTTGCATTTTGTTAGTGAAGTTTGGCCTTATTGAAGGGCCAAACCAGTAATTTCTAGTTATCTCAATAAGTACGAACTCCAGGATAATTTCAAGACTTCTGTCTCGTCTCTTTGCCCAACTGTACTTTTATTCTGCTGCTGCAAATTGCAAGGTCTGTTAAAAGGCACTGTTTTCAAGACATGCTAGTTGAAAACCTTAATTTGTTAACCTCTGCATAGGTGAAACCTTAACAATTTTGGGAGTCTTTGAGTAAACTAATTTAAAACTCCTGGACATATCTGTTTTTGAAGATATCTGTGTGTACTGCTCAGCCTCCATTGATTCTCAGGAGCACAAATCTTTAAAGCTCCTTAAACGTTCATTGTAGCCTAGTAACCAAAATGAACTTCTTGTAAAGATCATGTCCATTGAATATTTTCTTGATGTGCTTTCTTTCACAACAGTGCTGACTAGTATGTTAAATACAAAGGACACTCTTTCACCCTAAGCAAAAAAAAAAAAAAAAAAAAAAAATCAAACAAAACCCAAACCCATCTTGATTAAAATTATAATCTGTCTCTTTTACCATGTACAAAGCTATAATGGTCACTTGTAAATGCTCCTCCTGGAGAAAGAACACAGATTAGGTATTTTTAATTTATATTTTCACTGTTTAATTCTGATATAAGATAGGCATAGATCCACTTGGGGGATATATTGCATGCTCTGTTGCACACATACTCAGCTTGCTATATTTATCCATGACTTTTCTGAGCTGCACATTTCTGTTGTATGTTCTCTACTGGTGAAACATCACTTCAAGTCTTGTTTGTGTTATCAAATGTGGCAGCTGGGAGACTGCAGACAAAATGACCCTGTACCAATTCCAGCTAATTTAAGAACTTAGCAAAAGCTGCAAATGGATATATGTGCAGAGAGAGGGAGTAAAAAGCAGAATGAAGGGAAAAGTGGAAGAAGGTATCAGAGCAAGCCCAGCAATGTTTGAAAACTTAAGAGTATGTTCTTAGAGGAGAAGCCAGTAGCAGAGAGCACAAAGAGGCTGGTATTGTGAACCTAGCTGTAAAAAATTGTCATAAATCAGTATTTGAATGAAACTAGCAAAAGCAGGGGAAAGAGACTGGTTCATTGTCACTTCAAACCTGCAGAACATCCCAAAAAAGTTATGTTAGAGCTGAGCTATATGCTGTGTGAAGAGTCTCTTCTTGTTTTCTGAATTTGACAGCTGCTAGCTTTATTTGATGCTATTTTGCCCTTGTAAGGGGAGAAACAGCAAATGTTTGAACAGTATCCATTTTCTCTGTGCAATTTGTAATTCTATGGAGTTGTTGCCACCCCGAGGAAGGTGTGGTACAAGGTAAGGGCAGAGATATTGGAGAGAAAATGATGGACAAAGAAGTTGTCCAGAGATGGAAGAGTTACAAATGTATGTGTGTGATGGTCTTGGAGGAGAAAGCATGGAAAAAAAGAGTGGTTAATTTTTAATGAAGTTCTTATGGAAACCACAAGCTGATAATGTACTTGGGTTGATTTAACAGTCTTCCTTATTCCATTCTCTTGCACTAGAATAACATCATTCCTGATATACATGGCTATTGAGCCTGATTCCTTTCAGTGGAATCACAAAACCAATAGTCCTCAGATATAACTCCATGGAGGTCCACAGTCTTAGTTGTACCAGGTAGGAGGCACAACATCAAATTGTACCAGAAGGTGTACAGTAGTAAAAATGCTTTGGTTTGGCATCAGCATGGGGAGAACCATGTAGATAGCACCAGATCTGCCAGCAATGATTTTATTTCACAGTGTATCCCAATAATTCTAATGCAGATATGGGAAGTCTCAATTCAAATTGTTTTGCAGAGATGATGTGCTAACTTGAAAAAGATGTTTTTGAAGGTTGGATTGCATAATGCTCAGTTCTTCCTGGAAGACGTTAAGATCCTCTGCGAGGAGGATTATCCCCCTGCCCAGAAGAGCTGGGACAGGGTTGTCATCTCCTGAGTTTGAGTCTTGGCCCTTACCTGGCCAACTGCTCAGTCTCAATCCTCCGTGAGAATGTTCCTTTCCTTGACATGTTTGTAGCTGGGTCAAACAGACCTTTGAGGAGGCTGACAAGAATGGTGATGGCCTGCTGAATATTGAAGAAATCCACCAGCTGATGCATAAACTAAATGTGAACTTGCCCCGCAGGAAGGTCCGGCAGATGTTTCAGGTTGGTAGTCTCTAACACACAGCTCTAGGATAGTGCCAGTTACCATCTGTTTCTGGACAGATCCAGAATACAGTCTACAAGCTGGGACTGAAAACACTATCCTTTCCAATGCTTTATAGATATTTTCCAAGTCTTACCCCTTTGTAGACAAAGGTCTATCAGAACATTGTTTTAACATCATGAACAGTGTAGAAGACAATTTATTAATATTACTTTTTCAGATGTGTTTTTATTTTCATCTTTGTGAACTAAATTGTTGTATGCTGCCATTGATGGGCAATGAAGTTACTCTGTTTCTATTGAAATCTTTTTTTAATTTCCTTTATGGAAAATTATTTAATAGAAACTAGCTTTGTGAAAGTAATTAGTTTTTTTAACAACTTCCTCTTACTTAGCCAAAATCAATTTTTTAGTTCTGCTGTCTGAAAACAGTTACCGTTTTCCGCCAGCCCTAGTTTTCCGCCAGTCCTTACTGTAGGAAAGGAAAGATAAGCCAAGTACGTAATGGAGAGCAAAATGAAATGTTTTTAACTCTTTGGAAACAGTACCAGGCAAACTGGTTTGCTATAAAACAGGGGGAAGTTGAAAAATCGTCTGTGGTCAAAAGTGTTTAGTTTGTCTGGCATAAAATCTGCATCAAAGGTACTTGTATGAGGTATAAGTAACTCCCCAAAGACTTGAGAAGTGTGGAAACTGGTGAGGTTGTGTTGTGGAGGTGAATTTGGGTTGCATTTTTTCTCACGAATTAGAAATGTCATTTAAGATATGTGGTAGATATAACATGATTTAAAAATCTCATTTGACACCAGGTAGCTAGGAATTCTCTTAGTTTAATTGCTGTGATCTGACTTTATGGCTCAGATGACACAGTGTAATGAAATGCAGCTCCCTGAGATCCTTGTTTTTTGCTGACTGCTGCAGGAGAGGCAGAGAGTTGTGAAGCCATGTACTAAGAGGAGAAGAAAAAAAAAATTCACTCTGCACTCTTAAGCTGTGTAGGAATGAAGCAGGGCACTCTAGCAACCACCAGTCTTTGTGCAATGAGAGGCAACTTTTGGTTAAAAACACGTTGCTTCACTTATTTTTATTTTGCTGCAGTTGCTGCCAGACTAAACCTGCATTAATATCCTAGACCTCACAGGCATGGTTGATGTTAAGGTTGGATATTAAAGGACTGTTAAAGGTTTATAGTTAGTCATTCAGGGTTCAATTCTAAAGGGCTCACCCCACAAGCAATGCTTTCTACCAGCAGACCTATGGACTTCCAGGATTTGATGCAGGGTAAAGGGATTGGCAAAGTGACTCTGAGACAAATCCTCACCCTTAGATCTGGCTACTCTGCACTGTTCTTGAGCTTGATCTGCTCAGGTGGTTCTGTTTGTGTGACGGAATTTTGTTGCTTTGTTTTAATGTCTTTAAACTTCTGTCACAACATTTT
>JAOXNG010000042.1:9444695-9456365 GCA_028566535.1 Scolopax minor
TGCAAACGGCCCCCAGCCTTGGGGAGCAGCTGTGGCTCCATTGGGGTTTCCAGGCTTATGAAGTCCAGGTCCTGCATCTGGAAATGGAATATGGCTGCTACTTTAGTTGTCTGTGGTGTAAAGATTGGTTCCTGTTCTAAAAGTTACATGGAGTGGGTTTTATGACGGGAAAATAAAATTGGATCGTTGGAAAGCAAAGCAGGCCAGAGATGTGTTTGTTGTATTTGCTATTAGACAAGATCCTCTTCTATAGAAGTGAGGTTGGCCACCAATTGGAAGAGCTTTCTTGAGAAAGAAGTGATAGCAAGGTGAGGATACCCCCCCTCTGGAGAAGAACTTGTATTTGATGTACCAGTGTAGAGACAAGTCAACAGGTTCAAAGCCAAGGGTTCTGTACAGAAGATATTCTGACCTGAACAGAAGGAAGCACCATTTTTAACAGAATGTGACATGGGAAAGGCAAGGAGGCTTTATAGGTATAGAGAATATACATTATATACAGCGATGAACAAAGGATGTTATTCATGGGAAGAGCAGCATATTTATTGCACTGTGTTTTCATTGTCTGCTTACAGCCTCAAACTTAGCAAGAATTGTAGCTTCTCTGAAGTTCATTTTTTGGGGAGACCTACATAATGTTTGAGAGCAGTTCTCCAGAATATATTCTTTGCTTTGAAAATCCAAAGCAATCCTCTTAGGCAGATGTTCACAGTAAAAAGCTTGCATTAACATGGGTTAAGTACTGCTTTCTTCTCTTCCTACCTCTGAGGATAAACAAAAGCTGTCATCGAGACTGAGGCTAATGGGCACATATTTTGGTGTGGAGTCTTATTGCTGTTGTAGACTTGTCACCCCTACAGAGTGCTGACAGGGGGTTGAGAGTGCTGCAGTTTGAATTAACGTAAATTTAAGACTGTGATATTGTCCTGAATGTTTTAAAATGTCAGACTTGTTGTTAGTGGAAGCCACGGGGTGAAATAATTATGTTCCTTGCTATGTTTTAATCCAGGATAACTGCAGGGCATACAGCAGAGTAACAGAGATCGGAATAAAGCCCAGGGTGAACCTCTTTACATGGGGAAACAAATTCAAAACTAAAGATAGAATTGAGACTTTAATAGGAAACCTGTGGCTTTAGTGTAGTGTTTTCATCAAAAAATCCAATAGATGATATCATAATTTTGCAGTTATTTTAGCCTACTAGGATTTGAGTCTGAACAGAACCTTGCAGACTAGAATTTACTCGATTTCTGATCATGTATATAAATCCTGTTCTGATTTGTACCCTGAATTCACCTATGTTTAGCATGCTTACCTGAGTCTCTATCTCTTAGGAAGCAGACACAGATGAGAATCAAGGAACCCTAAATTTTGAAGAATTTTCAGTGTTTTACAAGATGATGTCTTTGCGTCGAGATCTCTACTTATTGCTCTTAAGCTATAGTGACAAGAAGGATCACCTCACTGTTGAAGAACTTGCTCAGTTTCTAAAGGTGGAACAAAAGGTATGGGGATACTATGCACCCATATATATATGTACATATAAATACATTCAAGTATATGGAAATAATTTTATGAAAAAGTTTAGCTTGGGGCAGGGAGGTGTCTTCTTTCAGCTGGGAAAGAGTTAATTTTCTTTCTAGTGATTGCTATGAAAGGAATGTCAATAATACCTATTCTTTTCAGTTGTTGTTAAGGGATGTTTACACTGTTCATGGACTTTTTTTTCACCTTTCCATAGAAACAATGATGGAATGGGCAAGGCATATTCCATACCATAAGTGTCATGCTCAGTATATAAATAAGGGTTAGCCGAGTGGCAGGAATCTGGGATCACTGTTCTTGATGGTGCCAATTCACAGGGTGGTTAGTGACCTGTGTCAAGTTATTGTTTCTTTTCCTTTTCTTTTTTCCTTTCTTTTCCTTTTTTTCCCCCTTCTCTCTTCACCCCACCCTTTTTGGGGGGTGGAAAGGTGGGAAGTGAGGCATGAGCAAGCAGCTGCATGGTTCTAGTTGCTGACTGGGGTTAAACCACAAAAAGGGGAAAGAACAGATGTGATAAAAAAGAACTCTAAACACTTTATTGTTTTTTTTAAATGCTTCTAGGAAGAGTTTGAATTTCTTCAGACTCTGGTAGAGGAAAGGCAATATGGTTAATGCTTGTTAGTTTATAATGGCATCCAGGTAACATTCACACCTCTTCATTACAGCTGATTATCTTGTGGTTTAGCATGGTTGCTTTCTCTTCCATAGCTTGTCTGGGTTCTTTATTGGTGCTGTAGGGAGACATTTAGATTGTCAGGAGATGCCTTTCATGAATAAAGATCTTTGCAGATACCGCCTATCATCCTTATTTAGAGTATATGTTTTCAAGATGGAAACATATAACAAAAGAAGAGCAAACTATTTCTGATAATCTACAAGATTTGCCTGTGCATGGCTTAAGGCAGTAGCATGTTAATATGAATCTTTGTGTTTGCTTATCCTTTGCTGTAAGCAGAGTTAAATCCTACAGTGTTGTTGTATATCCCAGGATTTCCCAAGTATCAGTAGTAGCAATGATTGTAAGGACTGATGCTTTTATTAATAAGACCTCATTTTAAATATTGGTAAAGAACAACCCCTTAAATGTGGACTAAGTCGCTGTGAAAATTTTAAGGGAAGATTACACTTCTGTGACATAATACAAAGATGGATATCACATCAACCTGGCGGAGGGAAAGATGTCCAGAATTCTGTCCTTTTTTTTTCCCCTTCTACCTTCTTTCCCAATTTTTCTTCAGGAAAGTCTGTTTTCCCGGCATTCCTCACAGATGTGTGGGACTTGTGCAAAGAAAATTTCATATCTGGAGGTTGCACTTCTATCTGAAGCTTCTCAGAGAGAAGCAATTGAGAGAGGTGAGTTTCAGGGAACCCCAGGAACAGATAAACTGATAAGGAATTTAAGAAAAAATAAAAATGGAAAGAAGTATAAGTAACTTAAGAAGTGAAGTTGGGTCAAATTCGGAGATTTTCCGACAGTATGTTTATGAACAAACTTGCTGAACAAAAAAATCTCTAGCTATTCCTAGATATGTTGCTCTAATGGAGATTTTCATGCATGTCTTGAAAGATTCAAAATTGCTACAAAAATTGCCTGCGGAAGCTATGGAGCGAACTTGTACACTGGACAGTGAAGAGCACAGAAGGAACCTTCTGATCTCTAGGACTCTTGTTTCCTTCTGGCAATTGATCCTGGATTCTTTGCTCAGCCTGTGTGTCCTTGCAGAGCGTTTTTCCAAAGCAACCTCCCAAAAATAAATTCTAACATCCAAACCTACTTGAGCTTCCTGGGTATAGATGCTGTGTTTTGCCTGCAATCATTGGATAATCTCCTGTGCCATTTTGGGATCCTGTCTGTGATGACTGCTTTTTCTGAGTTATCCCTAGCATGAAATATCAAGTCTGTACTGGTTTGTTGCTGAGTTTCCCCCTGTTGGCCATTGTGGCAATTCCTTGGCATGTACTCTGCAGTTCTTCCTTCTTTCCCCCTTGAAACATGGAGCACTATCCCGTCACTGATCTTGCCTGTGATAGCCTCAACAGACAGAGCACAAAATGCTTTTTATCTTTTTCCCTTTATGCTAATGCCCTAAGTCTTCTAAGCTTGCTGCTTTTTCCTTTGTTTCCTTTTTAATCACTGCCTTCTACTTGGGTGCTCTTCAGTGGATCACCCTTGACAGTAGCAGTAGCAAGGTTGACACTAATGAGAAAACAAAAATGCTCCAGGGAGAACACATTCATGGAGGTGCTGAAGTGCCCAGGAACAGCTGAAGAGCAGTGGCATGAGAGGGCACTCGGGGACCTGGAGCAGGAAGAAAAACATATGAAAGAGGCAGAAGAGCTGTCTTTGTGGGTGCACAAGGACATTATAAAGTTACTGATGCAGCAGAAAAAGCAAGTTGACTGTCAAGTCTGGCATGTTGCACCCTCTCCTCTCTACATGCTACTCAAAACCCTGAATGTGGACAGGGCTATCAGCTATAAATGGTCTGCTTAACATTATTCCAAAAACAAACAATAAAAAGAGCGAAAATGTGATCTCCTCTAGATGGACCTCCTGGCAGTGTAGTTTAGAAGCACCTTGCACTTTCTTTGCCTCTTCCCACTGGTCTTCTCACTTCCCAGTACTAATAGTGTTAGAACAGATTTACCCTTTAGTGTTTTCAGAACAGAGAGGTGATAACAATGTCCTCGGGTAAGGAAAGATTGCCTTCAAAAGCTGATAATGGTTCAAATCATAATGCAGCTCTGAAGTGCCTTCAACCAGACAGCATTTTCCTTTTGCTTGTCTTGCTGCTTGGAAATCTGTGGCCAGTCTGTCCAACTCCATCTGCTACTCTTTTGGCAAGACTTTTAAAAGGGGTTTGTTTGGGTTTTTTTCTTTGGTGAATTTGCTAATCCGGCTTCTTGTTTTTAGGAGTGCTTCCTGTTGCCTTCACCCCAGAGCTTGTGAAACAGATTATTTCCACTTGGGTGCAGTTAAACTCAGCTCATTGCTATTAAAATTGCGATTATATAGCCTCAAATATCAGAACAGCAGAAAATAGGCTGGTTTCCCATAGTGACTGTTGGTCCTTCAGTCCTCTTAGCACAAGAGGCTGTGAGGGCCTGGATGTCCAATTGTGTCTGCATGTCTGGTTGTTGTCCCTTTGGAAGTGCCCTCTCCTGAAAATCAGAGTTGGTCCTCCCCAGAAACTGATCTGATAAATGACAGATTACTTCCACAGCAGATTCTCTAGACATTTTTGGCTGACAGATTTTGTCTCGTCTTTGAGTAGTGAGGTTTGGGTGAAATAGGCTTTACAAATGTCATCTTCCCTGTTAAGCAGCAGCTTTGTGGTTGCTGGCTGTTCTGGACCTCCTTTATAGAGTGAATGGCCTCCTTCTGTCCTGGTCTTGGGAGCCCTGTGTTCTGGGGACAGCCAGCTGGTGGCTGTTGTCTGATTGCTGTCGGTCCTTCCCTTCTCATTTCTGTTGTATCCATATCACATCAAGTGTCTTTATTTCTGTCATAGCAGAGACCTCTCTGACAGAGTTACAAGGCTGCTTTGATGTTTCAAACCTGAAATGTTTAGTTTTGGTTTTCTGAGGGTGAGGTTTTCCATGTCCCTGCTTACCACCTGCTGCCTTACCATGGATCAGTTACTTTGCGATACAGTTTTCATCTGTCCTGAGAAAAAGGGACAGCCTGCTGAGATCAGGCCTCCAGCAGCATTGGCTTTGTGCTCCAGCAAGGTGCTGCATGTTATATGCTGCTCCCCATCGTACTCCTGAGTGACAGGAGCCAGGTGGGAAAGTTAATACTATACCATCGTATGGGTACCAAACAGTATCTTCTAAAAGGTCAACTTCCTTTTGCAACCCAAATGAAACTGGTGGCAAAATTAAAGCCCCCATTGATTTTAATTGAACTGTACAGGAAGTACTTTTATAACAATTACATCCTTGGAACGTACACATAAAATTATGTAAAGCTTTTCCTTAATTGTTCAATATGGGCTAGTGAATTTTGAGCTAAGCCTGTTTGAGGGGGTAAGTTTATTCTTATTACTTGTCTACGCTAATTATACAGTATCACAGGAATAACTAGCGATGCTACGAATAGTGAAAATGGGACAAGAAGTGGTAAGTGGGGATTAAGTACGCATTTAGAAAATGAGTATCTTGAAACAACTATACCTGTGCTCTTGGAAGAAATTTTAAAGGAGTATAATGAGGTAATATATGTCAGGGAATGTCAGTATGTGTAGGCTATGACCTGAAACAGGGTGTATTGAAAGATACCAGGAATTAGCATCCCAAAAGGAATAGGAAATTATAAGAATATCAGTGTTGGTACATGAATTTTGAAAAGAGGAGAGATTGTGGAGTTTGATAATATCAGACGAGGAAGACAACACCAGATCATCATGCTTGGTCAATCCTTGCTGGTTTCTGCAAAAAAAAACCCTTATCGTGTCAACAGAAACTGTTAATTGGAAAGCAAGCTGTTGCCTTCCTCCCTCACTCATGCTTAGGCTAAAGGATAATCAGTATAACTGATTTATGCAATGGGTCAATATGTCATGACATTTTGCATTGACATCTTGCACTAAAGTTGGAATAATGTCTTTGATTATTTATATTTTGATTTTTCTTATGGAATGATTAACTGTGAACATCTAAAGCCTAAACCATCAGAGCACTGTTGGCAACCTGTCTAGGAACACCTGTCATTACCATTGCTCTTCTTTTCTAACCTCTCCTTGCTTTATTCCCCCCCCTAATTTTTCATCTACTTTACATTCCTTTCTTTTCCCATGAGAATGGGAAATGAGAACAATTCCCATCCTTAGCTCTTAAGCTCTTAAATTCCCATGGGCCTTTACAGAAGAGAGCTCTCCCATTACCTGGCACTGTGGGACACTGCAGCTTCAGATGACGTTAGACTTCTGGCAATAGATTTGTCTGACCCACTTCCAAGGATATGGGTCAAAAGTGATTTCTCCCTTCTTTCTCCTAACTCTTCACTGAAGATTAGGGCTAATGTTACTTTCTTGTAGGATTTTATTTTAGCAAAATTAATTGCTCTTTCATTTACTTAAAAGCCAAGAATTTACCAGTCATTCAAAAGCTGATACTCTTCTAAAGAACATATCTGCATAAAAAATAAAGCTTTTAACCCAGAATACACAAAGTTACCTTGTATAGAAGAGATTCCGTTAGCTCCACTGTTGCCCATCTTTAGTAATCTGTGTATCTAAATGTTCAGCCATCAACAATGTTCATTACTACTTGATATTATTTCTAGTGGAATACTTTAAAACTTAATGAAAACAAATTTAAATTAATAGCTAAAGTCATCATCTCTCTTAAGCTACAGTTAAAAGCACAAATTGGTGGACTTTTCCCTTGCAGATGCAGCTTTGAACTAGATTGGACCTTTTTGTTCCCAGAGCACAGAAGCACTCTTCCACTCAGCCATCAAGGAGCCATGTAGCTTAATGAAAAAGTTGATTCTAGCCAGTCTGTGCTGAAGAAGGGCCTGCTATGAATAGTGTTTGCAATCAAACAGCAACATCTACTTGAGCTAGTATAATCAGTTATTTTCTTGGCTGAACTCTTCTTATTCCTGCAGGCATCTCGTATTGTTGGCTTAGCTAGGAGATATAAATAAAATGTTTGGAGAAGGAAATAAGCTGTGCCATGTTTTCTCCCTGCAAGAGAAAAAACAGAGGGAAGGGTGAGGGGCAGAAAGGCTGCAAAGTATCTCTGAGTTTTTCAGCTTGAGTCACCATATGTTTGCTGCTCACTTGCTTTGCTTTCTGTTACTGTACTTCTAATGTTGACATGTCACATGTTCCCTTACTGTGGTAATTTTTCATACTTAGACTGTAGCAGTGTAGGTGTTACAAGATATGGTTACTCATGGAACCCAGATTTCTTAGGAGGAACTCAGCACTTGGCAGGATTAGGCTGTTAGATAAGACCAGATCAAGAGAGTCAACCTATTTCTAGATTTCCATATAGCTGAAAGATGATGCTGGGAGTGCTGAGCTACAGCAAATAATGGAAAGCACAAATTCATCAAAGGCTACAGACGGTGAGTAAATGGAATTGGTTTTGCCATCTGAAAGAGAATTCCATTAGTAAAAGAACAATTCACACAGAGACCATTTTCAGATTTAAACAATAAATATTATGTAATCTGCAGAATGACTGCATTTGCCTGAAGCAATCATGTTAACAGAGTTGACACACTATCAAAGAGAGGGGACTGTATGTTCCTTTGCTTCCAGACTGCTCAACATGTCAGGGTGTTTGAACTGACTTTGGCAAAGGATGCAGAGTACAAACAGTAAACAGGATAATAGTATAGATAAGCTGCTAAAGGTTTTAGTGTCATCATTGCCATCCTGTGATATTAGTGGAGGAAATGAAACAAGCCCAATCTTAGTTCTCACTTTGGTTCCCTGCAACTTAAGAGGGGCAGGGATGTGAGAAAAGATGCAGTGAGTGACGGAAGCTACTTCTTTTAATTTTAGAAGAAATATAAGTGTATGGTAGGACTAGTCAGGTAGGACTTCAATTATGAGCTAGTTGAATCTGATGACAAAACTCTTATTTGTTTCAGAAGAACTGCTGATTTTCATTTCAGAATCTAATTATTTATCTCGCAGCCTGTATATTACCGTGAACTCTCTTGGAAGTAATGAAATCACAGAACTGGAAAATGCATGAAAATTAAATCAAACCCTGCAAAATCTTTTTGCATGTTTAAGTAGATTTTATTAAAGAATATAACTTCATAATTCTCATTTCACAACTATTTCCCAGTACAACCATTATTAAGTGTGATTAACAGCTAATTTTCATCTTTAAACTGAGCTTTTAAGTTATTGTTACCTCTCCTATTTTTCTCCTTAAAGATAAGAGCCATGAGGCTTGCGCAGCACTGAGAAAAAGAAAATAAAAGTCTTAAAGTTCTTTTACAGTAGCATTACTGACCATCCTATTCATATTTGTCTGAACTCAATGTTTGATCATAAGGCTTTTCAACTAGTCCCAGAAGCCTAAAGGAGATTTTGACATGCTGGTGACATGGTAGGAAAAAATATGTGCACCAACACTGTTGTTTTTGCACAGATGAATAATGTGACACCAGAATATTGTCTTGACATCATACAGAAGTTTGAAGTATCAGAAGAAAACAAGAAGCAAAATGTTCTTGGGATTGAAGGTAAAGTCTTTAATTTCTATGTTAGTTTTGTCTTGATATACTGTAGGGAAGTAGAAAATCTAGAATGGTGTTTTGTTGTAGCTCTATAATATTTGACTGCAACAAAGTTACAAAGATCAGCAATCAGCAGTGTAGCTGCATTTTTGTGAGACATGTAAGAGATGAGAGTAAGTAGGATGAATTAGCAGCTGGAGTTACACAGAAATACATCATAGACATCATACACTAATGTGAATGCCTTTGGGCTTGCATGAATTTATTGCAAAGTATATATTTGTAAAACATAGAACAGGCTATAGTATAAAATACATGGCATAGAATGTTTTAACTGAAGTAACAAGAGCAAATTTTTCATTCTGTTCTGTCTCTGTAGATCTGGAATTGCTCCTGTACAATCTTTTGATTTATGCATATGTGAAATAAATATGGATAGTTACATTTTCTTTGGGTTTTAATACCTTAATTCACCTTGCTTGCTAAAATAATTGTAGATGGTATATTTATCCAGAATCCAGTTTAGTATGAAATCAAAATCTGAATTGGAATAAAATAGGTTAAGTGCTGTGGTGTGTTAATTTGCCCATAAGACAGCTTTCATGAAGGAGCATAATTTACATTGTGATTTTGTGGGGGAAGAAGGAGAAATCTTCCTCCTCATGGTACTTAAATCCTGATTAGTCTCAAAGAGGCTTCTGTTGTGACCCTGGGCACTGCATTTAAACCGAAATAGGGAAAGCAAAGTGAACAAGTGATGACATTTTAAAAAGTACTTCTGAAAGCATTTTTGTTCCTTTTAATCTTACTGCTGCTTCTTTTATGTTTGAGTTGCTTTTCAGGGTTGGTGTTGTTTGCACTATCCTTTGGAAATATTTTACGTTTCTTATTCTCAAAGGAGATTTTTAAAAAATTTTCTCTGTTAGATGCTGATCTGATTTTACAGGTATACAAATCGCATACCACCTTGTCATGTAAACTAGCAGCATAGAGAAAGCTAAGTTATAGTGAATAGGCTACATTGGTGAATTGACTAACATGGGGCCCCATGTAGCCCTTTGGGTGTCTGCTACCTTGCCTGCCTGGTATCTACTGTGATGATAGTGCTTATTCACAGCAAGAGAGTGGCACTGGGACAGCCTAAGTGTCAGCAATACACATGGGGAAAGAAGGCATTTACTTCCAAGTCAGGATGTCCCTTTGGCTCCTGTTTCTGTCCTGTCATCCGTATAAGTGGTCAGATCTGTCTTTAACTTTGGTAAGAGTACGTTCTTTTGTTTTGTTCTGCTCAACTTGGGACCCAAGAGGCATCAACAGCAGAACTGCAGAACACCAAACCTGTACTCTTGCAGGCCTCACATGCTATCTCTCTTCTGCTGCCCTGTATTTGAGGGATTTCCTCTGCTGTCTCTTATTTACACGATGCCATGCTTGTGATGAAGCAGAATAGGATAGCTTTTACCTGTTACCATTACAAGGGTCCCCTGGGGGAAAACATGGTGCACATCTCAGATCCTTTGCACCTTGCTCAATGTGAGGCTGATGTTCCCTTCCAGTTATCCAGCTTTATTCCTCTAAGTGGGTCATTCACCATCCAAGGCACAATTCAGCATCCCAGGAAATGCAGACTGATGTTGCCTCAGTATTTGACCCAATTTCACCCTCATGCTGATGCTTTAACAAGAATCAAGAAGGGGTAGGGGATACCAGTTTAAGAAGGGTGAAAAGCATTTTTTCTAACAGTAATAACTCATGGTTTAACTGCTGTCTGTTTGCAGTAGCTTCTACATGAGGAGATCAATTTTTATCTCACTGAATAATTGTGAGGGAAGATATTTTCTTCCACTGATTCTAACAAAACCAGTAACACCTCCTTTTGTCCTGTTTAATGGAGTGGTTTTGTCTGAACTGCGGAAGGCAGTTTGATACACTTGTCGTAGGTAGTCTGTGTGCTGGGTTTGGTGTAGGGACCTAATCCAGGGTTTCAAAGAATTTTTACATGTGCATGTATTGCATATTGTCATCTGCCCCTTTTGAGGGTCTGAAACATTGCATCTGAAAATAAATTGGGCAGTAGCCACATCAACGCCTGGGATTTTTCAGTCTTCTTGTATAGATACTATTAGTTACTTTTATGCTTTGCTTAAAATCCCACTTTTTTTTTTTTTTAACTATTGGTTGTTAATTTTTTTTTTTTCTGAAGAGGCTTAGCTCAATGCCATGGCTTGCAAATGTTTGTTGATTTTTATTTTTTTTTAGCAGTCATAAATGTGTCTTTCTAGATTATATTTGCTTTTCTAGTGCAAAGCTGTTTGAAAATTGTCTGGGGACAAGGGTTGGATCTTGGAGTATATTTGTCTCAAAGGTGTCAGAACTTCTGTAAGCTTCAAGAAGAAATACCTGAGAGTGTGCCAGCCTTGCACATTAAATCTGTGTGGCCTCTTCAGTTTGCAGAGAACCAGGCAAGCCACAGACAGCAGTCAATATGCTGAAAACATGGGGTATAGGAACATTAATTATGTGATTTAGTGGTTTTGGAGACACGAAATGTCTCCGTGAGTGTAACTGGGAAAAAACCAAATGTTTGATTGCAAAGAACTTGCTTGGTGATATGTATTGCATTTGTGGCAAAACTGTTTCTCTTTTTGCAAAGGTTTCACCAACTTCATGCGCAGTCCTGCTTGCGATATATTTAATCCACTGCATTGTGAAGTGCATCAGGATATGGATCAACCCCTCTGTAACTACTTTATTGCTTCATCTCACAACACATACCTGACAGGAGACCAGCTGCTCTCCCAGTCCAGAGTGGAGATGTATGCACGCGTGCTGCAAGACGGTTGTCGATGTATTGAAGGTACAGATTTAGTGTAATTTGCTGATCGTGATAAGTATTGTGGATATTTCTTTTAAGT
>JAOXNG010000042.1:9458993-9470259 GCA_028566535.1 Scolopax minor
AGCTCTTTCCATCAATCAAGTTAGAAAGTTCATTCTTCCTAAGTTAGAAAGACCTGTCATGCATTGTAAACTTAATAATATTTTGAACAGTCTGAGACTATTGAATATCTACAGATTATTTTGGCACTTTGAACAGAACTTTCCACTCATATCTGCAGGGGATTTTCCTTGAAAATCATTACCATACTATTCTCTACCAAAGGAAAATAATTTATTTCAGTAGGAAAATTGAAAAACTATTGAAGAGCTCATATGTAGTATAAGGAAATATGGAAATGTATGGTAGTGTTAAGATTCTTTTTCATCTGTCATGGTACTATAAGTTTAAAATGAAAAACACGGAGTTTAACCATATATATACACATGAGTCTCAAATCATGAGTGAATGTATAGAATTTTGGCTGGTTTCGAGATAATAAAGGGAAAATGCTTAATTTATTAAAAAAAAATAGAAAAATCCCAAACCAACAGTGACCCAACAACGGGCATGTGAAAAACAAAACAAAAAACCCTACAAAAAAACCCTGAGCCCAAAAGCTTGGTGCTATCAATTGGAAATAGGAGGCAATGATTTCAAAACTGAAGGAGGTGGTTCTTCATTTGGTTGTCATGTGGGATTCCTTGCCATGGGATTCTGAGGCTGTCAAGAACTTAGAAAAAAATAGGGCAACCAGAAGAATTAGACTGTCCAGACTACTGACAGTGCAAAGCAAATTGCTTAAACCAGTTTACGGTAAGCTGTGCAAGTCTTGTCTTTTAAAACACAGTTATGACAATATCTGGGGGTTTTATTTTTAGGTTTCCAGTGATACTGTCTATTGAAAACCACTGCAGTATTCAACAGCAAAAGAAGATTGCTCAGTACTTGAAAGAGATATTTGGTGACAAACTGGACTTGTCATCTGTAATCGCTGGAGATCCCAAACAGCTTCCCAGCCCTCAAAATTTGAAAGGGAAAATCCTAGTGAAGGTAATTTGCTACTTGTGGTGTGTTCAAAATGCAACAAAAGTCAGCATGTGATATTCATCATAGATTTTCTTTGGCTTTGGAGAACCAGTTCAGCAGTATCATGTGGAATAGCACAGCAAGTTAAAATTCTGAGCTTCTCCAAGGCGTTGAAACAGGGTTTGCCTTGGACTTGGTGAGTGTCCCAGGGTACTTCTGTAAGTGTTTCAACAGGGAGGTGATATCAACAGCAGTGAAAAGAGAACTCTTTCTAGTACTTAAGCATCTTATCTGCAAATTTTAGTCAGAGGTGTTTATTTTTAGAGCTTAGCACTGAGTCGGGAGACCAGAAAAATGATATAAAATGCATCATTCTGAATAGAATGAACTGTGATACAGTTACCCAAACCTGATATTTTTTTATTTTTTTTTTTTAAATTTGTCTGTTTTGTTACTAGTGGATATCATTCTGTATAGTCCATGTCCCTATAGTATCTAAATGTTATCCTGCAGTCCATCCTTGGACAAAGTATTTTGGAACAATATAAAAGTGTGTGTAAATTTCTTGCATTTTCTTGCATTTCCTCCTCACCCTGCTATGAGCAGTAGTTCATGAAATGAAACTATTTTCATGGTTCATCGGGTATGTTTATGAAAGAAGAGCACTTCAGAAGGTGGCTATAAGGAGAAGCGAGGGAGGAGGCCCTGGAGCACAGAAGTTACTGTTGTATGCAAGATTAATTGCTTGAGCCTCTCAGTATAAACGGATTTGCTCTAAAAGGGATTTCAAAGACTAAGATGGCTATAATAAGAAAGAAATGCAAGGCAGACCTTTGAGAGAATGATTAATAGAGCTGTGACTTATTAGATTGTCTAATTTACTTTGACACATGGGGGCAATTACTTTGCTGTGAGCTCTTGAGATACTATTCTGCCCCATTCTATCATCTGTATCAAGCTGGCTACAAGGGAGTTTGAACATATTTCAATGCGCAGTACAGAGCTGACTGAATTAGAAAGCCTTTGAGTGCCCAACTGTGATTTTTGAATTTCACTGAATCAGTTTTCTTGTGTAACTGCTAGTTAATGAACTATGCAAGCATGTTGTGGTGGTATTTTAGGGAGTCAAACAAAATAGTATGTAACGTCAATCATGTGACAAAACCCAGCAAACCTGGCTTGAAATATTGTGTCAATGCAGGAAAGCAAGAGAGGTTTGGTACTGTGCTGTTCTTACATGAACTTTTGAGCTGGTCTTCTTGGCATATTTGGGTTTTTAACTTACTTTGATTCTTCAGCTAACAGTGCTGAAACCCTGTGAGTAGTTACAGAATGGTGTGGAGCCAAGCTGACATTTTTAGAAAGAGGAACACTATTTTCAGCATCACAGTATCTTTCCACAAAGCCCTATCTCCCATCTCCTGCTTAATTTAAGCAGCCCCGCTGCAAAAGCCAAAATCACTTTTAGGAATCAGCGTCTTGTGCAGAAGTAAACTAGTTTCTCATCGTTTTGTTATTATTTTTGCTCTGTTTTATAAATTTTTATTTCAAAGGCAGTATTCATTAGCTAAACAATTTCAAGTAATTGGCATAATTTTTACCTTGTTAGTGTATACAAAGAGTAATTCTAATAATACTGATGGATTTAAAGCAGTATAAAGGTGCAAGAGTGAAGTGGTCTTGACCCACTCATTAGCAGAACAGCATTATTAATTTCAAAATGCAGTCTCTAAATTGGTCTTCCTTGTTTCTGCAGTAATCTGAATGTAATTCTTATCTCTCTCTGTCATTGATGAAACAGGTAGACTGCGAACATTTCTGCAATCAGTGAGGAAGACAGAAGTAATAACACAGAAGTTTAATAGGAGATTTATGTAGGAGATGGTAAAGCAAGAGGCACAAGTTACAGCAGATTGGATGACAGGAAAAACTTTCAGCTGTGGGAAGTGTAGCATGGAAAAAGGCTGTCCAGAAAGCTGTGGGACTCTCAAGTCTTGAAAATTTGCAAGGCTTAGCAAAGCAAAGCTCATCTAGAGCTGGTGACGATTCAGAGACTCGCTTTAGTGCGAGATTGGGACAGAGACCTTCAGAGGTCCCATAGCCAACATTTATAAGGTTCTACGATTGGGCTTTGCTATAAGAGATCATGCAAGAGAATTAAAAATGAATGCTCTAAGAAGGATAATTTATCTGTTGGAGCCCCCCCTTTTTTTTTTTTCAGAAGTAGCCAATAACCTCAGTTTGATGCTCATCACTCTAATCAGATGTTGGGACTAGACATGGAATTAAAGTATTTCATTTCTAATGTAGGTATATGATATTCACAGTACTGGATTAGCAACTTACTTTGCTGACTATACTTGCATGAGCATTGCAATATTAAAATAGCCTTTGCTCCCTTCATACTACTGGCTGCCTGCAGTGAGTTCTTTTGTGTCTGTATTTTCCATTCTGATGCATAGCCTATAACAAATTCTCAGCTTCTGACTTTTAGAGTTCTATTTTAAGCATAAAATGGTCTGCTTGCTAGGGGTAATCCTGAAGTATCTGAGAGTCAATTAAAAAAAAAATTTTTTTTGGACACTTGCTGGCTTGCTCCAGAGATGGGAGATGGTATATTTTTTTTTTTTTTGAAAGAGCTTGAAAAGATCTTTTGGTAACAAACTCTTCCAGAAATACTTAAATTATTACATGTGATAATTCAGGTCCTTGAACCAATTTGCATGAGACCCACTGAAAATGAATTCTAAACTCTGGTGACAATTTACATACAGAATAGTTGAGGAATGGGCTATTTTGGTCTTTGCAATAAATCACACTGACCATATGTGCACTTATTGTGAATATTTTTTCCTCATTTTAGGGTAAAAAGTTGCCACACAATCTTGGAGAAGATGCTGAGGAAGGAGAAGTTTCAGATGAGGATAGCGCCGATGAAATCGAAGACGACTGTAAATTAAAGCCCTGCTATGTATGTGCATATGCACAGTTCCCAGAACTCCTACATCTCTTCATTTCTTACATGCTTATTCCATAATCCTACTTAAAGTTGTTAGTAAATTAGAGTTTTCAGTTTTGATTTCTAAGTCAGGTCCTTAAGATATGGAAGTTGTATAATTCCACAGTGAAGTATGGAGTGACATTGTTCAGAAATGCACACTTTTTATTTCAAATCATATAAATGACAGATTTCAGTACTTTGGTATGCTAGACTGAAAACCTTGATGCCAGCACTATAAGTATGCTAGACTTTTTTCAGATACAGATGTATAGTCCTCAAAGCAATGGCACAATGGAGTGGCTACACAAATTCTATATGAAAATTATTAAAGAGATATACAAATAAAAAGGATTTGAGATGTGAAACATTTTTATTTTCAGTCCTGTTAGGACAGAAAAGTTGCTTTCCTCTTGTGTCTCAGGAGAGGCCTCACACCCCTTGGATGCCAGGTGCACGCTGTTCTGTAGGATCTGTTTTTATTTTAAGCACATTATGTATGAGACTGGTTTGTGTGTGTGCGTAGTCCATATGACTACTGTTAACAGTAATTGCTTCCTCTTTCTTACCATTTGGAGCAGGAATCTAATGATGCTTAAGTTGTCTGATATTTTGGAGGAAGTGTGTTCGTTAGCTCGAGGATTCATTCCATCATCTGAAAGTGGTGGTCAGACTTGTGACAATTCTGAATCAAAAAAATAACACTAGAGCCAGGTTGTGGGGTGATCTGTGTGGTGGACTGTGCTTTGGTGAGGTAGGGTAAATTGTGTCAGGAGGACTAAAGAGGAAAAATGAATGTGGAAATGGCAGTAAAAGCCACCTGCCTGCTTTTGCCAGGATTATCCAAGAGGCAGTTTCTCCCACAGAGAGAGGAAACGTTGGGAGCGCTGTGTGGCCTGAAGCATGAGTAATGCTCCCTTAGGCTGTCCCAGAAGTGATGGACATAATAATCTACTTCAACTGGATTTCTTAATGTCTTTCAGAGTAATGGTGCAACCGAGCACCAGGTGGAATCTTTTATAAGAACAAAACTGGAATCTCTAATAAAAGAATCACAAATCAGAGACAAAGAAGACCCTGACAGCTTCACTGTGAGAGCCCTGCTAAAGGCAACTCATGAGGGCTTAAATGTTAACCTGAAACAGGTATGTAGGGTTTTCCCCTTTGCATGCTCTGTTGAATATAGACAATGCAATGTGTATTGCACACTTATCTGCTTTCTCATCTGAAAAACTATGAACAATTTCTGAAAGTTTGTTGTAGCCAAAATCAAAACTTGGAACTATTTCAGGAAGATATCTAATGAGAGAATTTGAATGGTCAAATGTGAGGAGTGTGTTGTTTCGATATGTTCTGGTCTGGTTTATTCCTGTAAGACCTGTAGGTGACTTACTCAGTAAGTGCCAGTATTGCAAATGTTTCTGCCTGCAATGTTGATGGCTGTTTTATACAGCACTAAAACACAGGATTGTGGTTTTACTGCCCTAAATGAGACTTCTAATTTTTCATGCCCAGACTGTTTTATATTAAGAATGGTACAGTGTTGTGGGTTTTTTTTTTTCATTTTTACATCAAACTATTTATGTAAAACAGCAAAATGTATTAGAATTTTGAGTACATCAATATGCAATTAATACCTTGAATCCACAGTTACCATACTTTCACCTCAACCGGATGGAAACCCCAGTTATATTAAATACAGAGTAAATTGTTCTGTGTGGGATGTGCCTACTCTGTAACTGGCATAGTCTTAAAGGTCAAGTATGTATAGCTCTGCCTTCTATGCATCTCTGAGGCCGGAGCTATGAGACTTTTCCCTGCAGCCAGCACTAGGTTTATGCTGATACCTGAGAGCTCTGGTCCAGGCTGTGTTGTGGTGGGAAGAGGCTGTAAGAATGCACAAGATGAAGCCATCTGACCCAACATACAAGGATTATTTTTAGATTGTGGCTTTGCAGCATGAGAAGGGAGTCAGCTTGCCTGTTCCCTTTGGCCTTCAGGAGGTCCGAAAAGTGGGATTTCAGAGAGCAAACTCTCCGTGTTAGTAAATGCAATCAGATATGAGCTATTTCAATATTATCTTGTGTTAGAGTTATTACACTTGGTATGTTCTCTAGAAAAATGATTGGCCCCTAGCTAGCATTTGAGGGGGCAGGAAGTTTTGTTTCAAGCATGCAAATTTTCCTAAGATGTTTGTGTTGGATATGATGCCTGAGATTACCCGTTACATGTCTTTGACATCACCAGAATACTAAAAATGCTTCACTACTCCAACATCAAACATCTGTTAGGTAATATAGTGATAGATTTTTTTTTTTTTCCTAATTGACCTATTTTAAATTATTAAGGGACACTTCCCTTGCTGCAACAGTTCTGTATGAATACTGATTGCATGAGTGTTGTTTTCAAGCGTCTTAAAGTAATACAGAGATGAACAGTTAGCAATAGTAAGTTAAAACAACTGGAAGATTAATTTTTATCAACTGTTGACATAGCTGGGAGAAAACTTATTGGTTAAATGTTGTGATGATTTGGTAATTCTGTAACTCATTAACCAGCTTTGTTTGGTGGTGCTGTAAAGCTCTTTTCTAGTAGTTACTGTATAACTGATGTACCAGAAGGGGATCTGTTGGGAAATATTTCTACATTTTTGCTGATCAAATCTCATTTTCCTTTACTTAGTCACTGAGGTGACTTTCATTTTCCCAAAGACTTGCTATTATTTTTTTTAAAAAACCCAAACATTCACAATACAAGTTTATGTACTAATCTTCAGTGATTATCAATTGGATTTTTTCGGGGGGGAGGCAATTTGTATGATACAGACAGGCCTGATATTAGTTTGGATTTACTGTTCAAACTGTCAACTTTCACTCTTACTTGAGACAAGTAGTTTATCTGCTAAGGTTTCCTTCTGTGTATTACAGAGACTTTCAGCTTGAGCTAGGAACAAATCTTTGAACGTAGATACAGAGATTATTGACTTCTTGGACCTGAAGAAACCATCTGGTGCTGTTACTGTTATGATAGCCAGAAGTGAAATCCAACTCAGCACTGAACAGGGAATAACTGGAGTTCATAGGACTTTCTGGGGGAATATTCTTCAGCACCTTTTTGTTTTGCTCTTTAGAAGATGAAGGGATGTGCTTTTCTGACAGGAAAAAAACCAAAACAGATACTGCCAGAAATTATCAAACAGATGTCTAAGAGTATGTCTATAAATGTGAAACTCGGACTTCAGGCTAAGAAAAGTCCACCTTTATCTGTTAGGAAATATTTTTCCCCCCTTAGTGAAACAAGCTCAAATGTTCTTGTGCTTTGTTGTTGCTTGCCTGGTTTTGCTAGACTGTTGGGGTTTTTTTACATGGTTGGTTGTCGTCTTGAGAGTTAATTTTAGTACTTTTCCTTACTGTTAGAGGAGTGCTAAGCTATTGAGCATATCAAGAAATTAGAAAAGTCGGGTAGTGAGATTTTGGATTCAATTTGTGTTCACAGATCAGTATGTTGTGTTTAGACTTTAACTTGGTTTTAGCCTTTTTTTTTTCCTCATCTCTGCTTTTCTAATAGTGAATCAGGGTGAAATACAAAAACTTATTATTAGATTGAAGCTGTGTCTTTTAGAGACTGTAACAGACTTCTTAAAGATACTTCTGAAGTTATCTAGTTACACTTTTATTGCATTCTCTCTGCACAGAACCTGGATACAAAAGAAGGTGGGAAAAAGTCTCATAGTCGATCGTTAATGGGCAACTTTGGTAAACACAAAGTAAGTAAAATGAGAGACTTAATTTGCTATTTTTGGTCTGATAGTGTTCTAGAGACACCAGATATATTTTATTGCTTAAGACAAGCATGGTGTGTATGGGAGCAGTGAGGAAAGACTGTATGTGATTGCACTTGGTATATTTATTGCTGGTCAGAAGAATATAGCAGCTAGCAGGGTGGAGAACCTTTTAAAAATGATCACACAAACTCAGAATATCTTGCCTGACCGAAGCAATCATCTTTACTGGCGATGCAAAAGTGCTGATCTTTCTGATCAAACTTGCAGCAGCAGAAGAGTAATGTAGATAAATGTCTTGGCGTACTCTTGTTTTCCAGACTTCTGTCCATACAGCTGACAATGTTTGTCCAGTTTTACCCTCTTTCATACCCTGAGCAATGCCAGGCAGACATGCTTTTACTGTCTTTCTGGTTGCTTTAAGGGACTGTTGTGGCTGAGTACAGGCTCTGGGCTTCTGCTTTGTAAAATGTGGTTTATTTCTGATCTCTTAATGGTTTTTTATATAGTATTCATATGTTTGTGTAACTGCTTGGTCAAATTGTCTGCTTTGCTGGGTCTTGGGCAACTCTACTGAACCAAGCAAGAGCTAATAAAACTCAAATGACTGTGAGGTTTCATTTTACAGCCACACAGATCACAACTACCAAAAGGGACAGTGTTACCCCTCCTGACAAATGTGTTCCTGTCATCCACTTCTCCTATTTCCACACTCCCTTGCTGCCTCGAGGCTTCAATTTATTGGTCATGTAGCCTCTGCATGAGCTGATTCAACTGAAAGCTTCCTTTCTCATAGAGTCAATTAGCAGATACCAAGTAATTGAACCAGTGGATAGGCTTGTTGAGAGAGAGGCATGTGACAAGTCTGCAGCCAAGTCCCTGTGCCATCAGTGGTACCTCTGCCAGTGTTCTAGACTACAGCAATAGGGACATCCAGTAACTTTCCCATTATGCTAAAGGGATGCATGTGAAGTCTGGTACAGACTTATTCACCCAAGGTTATTGACTTGTGATGTTTTCACCCAGCTCTTGTGCCAAATATATCCATGTATAAACTCTTTAAAAACTGTCCATAGAGGGACAAAGACAGGAAGGCTTCTAATTCCTGCAAATTAACTGCAGGGAACATCCCTGCTCCAAACCTTTGGATTGCAAAACTGAACCACACAAATGATTTCCAATATAGTCAATTTTATTTCATTACTAAACACAGCAAACTAAATTATGTGCATTATTGGTGCACTGCAGTAGAAATCTGTCCTCAATTAGCAAAAGGATAAGGAACTCTGTTATATTATTAATTACCTTGTGATGAGAAGGGAATTAAAGAACTCTCACTTGAAGCTATAGTTAGTGTTACAAAAGATGTAATGTTGGAATTGGAAACTGTAATAAATAATAGGTGCCTAACACAAAAAAATGCTTTTAAGATTTTAATTTTTTAATCATAGTTATTTAGTTATTTTCTTTAGGATATGCTGTAATAATTTAGAATAACTTGAAGGCTTATATGTGTGGCTCAAGGCAACAGAGAGATGGTGCTTGAATTTTTTTCCCAGATTCTGTTCTCAACTTCACAAATGAATTTGTTAAATTTTCTAAACTGGAGGGAAAGCGTAAGAAGGTACAAGCAATGCACTGTACATTTAGATTCTGCTGTATGTTCCTGTTTGTTAAATAAGATATGATCCACATAGAAATGACATATGACCTGGGTTTATCTGCTGTCAAACCCCCAAGGGTCATTCTGTATCACTGTAGGACACTGGTCCTGTGCTGTAAACCTGTTCTAGCTCACTCACCCACATAACATTAATTACAGTAATGTGAATTTATAAAACTGCCCCATAAACTGACACAGTTCTGCCTGATTCTTTCCCAACAGAAAGCTGTGAAGGCAGCATCCAAATATCATAGTACATCAGATGATGAAGAATGCCAACAAAACTCTTCTGGAAAGGAAACAGGACAGCTCCACAGGTAAGCTATGAATCACCATAGTTTTACAGCTTAGTTAAAGCTAGAGACATATTACTACTATCAGTACATATGTGTCACTGCTTCAGGAAAGTCTGTTCTTAAGAGCAGGTAATTTATGACACTACTGTTGGGGTATATTTTACTGTGACTGCTATAGCCTGATATTATGATTGTGTAGGTTTTCATAGGTTGCAAATAGCAATTACCCTTAAACTGAAAAGAAATGCGGTAGTAATACTCTTCTAATGGAAAAATGCCAGTCTACATTTTGCATGCTGTAAATAGTGCTCAAAGAAAACTGTTTAAGCTAAATAAGGGTACATCACAGCCCAGCCAACTTCATTACATCTGAGAACGTAAAGAAAAAGCAATCAAAAAAGTGCCATTGAGAATGCATTTGTTGTCACTGAAACATTCTGTTTTCAGACAGCTCAAAACTGTCTGCCTTATTTGTGCTGAGAAGAGCCATGGTGCAGCTATTCCATTATGTGTTAAATGAAAAATTTTGTTTGTGTGGTGTGACAAGGGGAACAGTCGTGGAGCCCTCTCTAAGGAGGTTGCTATATGCGGTCCCCTGTTCACAGCTGTTTATTTCCTTATTGGTGAAAAGAATAGAAAGGGGGATTGACATATGCTTTAAATATTGAAATATTCTCATTTTGTTTTGAATATTTGAAAATATAACTCAACAGACTGGGTCGTCGAAGAAAAACGGTGAAGCTTTGCCGAGCTCTGTCTGACCTCGTGGTGTACACGAACTCTGTGGCAGCCCAGGATATAGTAGATGATGGTAAGGCTGCTGGCACAAGACTTACACATGCCTTTTCTGCTTTTCTCTTTGGATAGGAAACATGTCTGTGTTCTCAAGGTTTCCCTTGTATTTAAAAGCAGAGTAATTAGTTACCTCTCCCATTTACTTACATATGGAGAAAGAATAAAGCACCACCCTTCACCCTTTTCTTCTCTAGGAAATATCCTGTCCCAAGTAGCATTTATTAACATGATAGGTTTGAATTGTGATAAATAGCTGTGATCTCTATTCAGAAAAGGTGCAGTTATTTAACTAAACATGTTAGAGGCAAAATGGAAACCAAGGAAGTTGCAGAGGAATTTGTGGTAAAGGTCACCAAACATACACAAACAAGCTGTGAGTAAAATTCTGTAATTATTATAACATTAATTCCTAATTTAATATAATTTAATGGGAGAGCACTGTGGAGAAACAGTCCAAGAAATCCTACAAGAACATAGAGCTTCAGTCTTCTTGGTCTACAAGACTGAGTTGAGAGACAGCTCAGCTCTTACCATAGGTCCAGCTGCAGTCAGGTGGTGCTGCTGGACACACCTCATGGCTTGTGGCCCACTGGACAGAAGGCCTGCTCATCAGAGCACAGTACTGCAGCTGCCTTTTGTCTAGATCTTATGCTTTCCTGATCCTAGCTGAGGAGATGGGAGAGCCGCACAGTGCTAGCCCCCCCGGGCCACCCGCAGGGCCGGGGCGCACCGCGGGGAAGACCCCGGGCGCTTCCGCGGCCCTCTCCGCCAAACAGACTATTATTCT
>JAOXNG010000042.1:9487804-9499038 GCA_028566535.1 Scolopax minor
TGAGGGGGGGGTGTGAGGGAGAGTGGGTCGGGGGGGGTCCCGGTACTGCCTCTCCCAGAAGGTGGCACTACAGGGCTGCGGAGCCAGGAGTCCTGGCGGCGCTCCAGAGGGCTTTGGCAGAAGACACTTCTCGGTCTGCTTTCATCCATCCCCTGCTTTTCAGGAGGAAAGGCCAGGAGTAGCATTAATAGATACGTATCTACCCCGGAATAAAATTTAATTAGGATTGAAGAGCCCCTGGTAGGTCACTTACTCCATATAGTAACTATCCTCTGAGTGAAAAGCCATTTCTGACACCATGTCTGAACTACCCTTCCTTCAATTTCATATAATACCTTTGGGCTTTGTCCTTATTGCATATTTTGAACAGATTTCTACCTGCTGCTTGTAAAAAAGAACCCCCTTAGGTATTTGTCAACCATAATTAGGTCTTCTTGCAACCTCCTTTCCTAACCTGCACATACTCTGTTCTTGAAATCTTTCCCTCTAAGACACTCTTTTCATAGTCCTTGTATCTTTTGTATCTGTTAAATTAGGAACTAATTAGTATTCCTTTTATTTCTCAGAAGCCTATTGATAGTGAGAGGGTCAAGTCACAAGCATAGTCCCTAATGCATTTTCTGACCTGAAGTGAGAGTCGAACCCACAAATACTCCCCTTAACTTTGCAGGTGTAACTACGGGGATGATTGTGTACACTTCACAGCTGATTTCAGTTGAAGGGTTGAAATCCGTCTCATGCTGTGCTACAAGACAAAACCATTGGAGATATGGACTAGAATTTATTGGGTGTTTGCTTGAATTTTCTGCTCTATTTTCAGAATACCGTTTTTATTGCCTGTATTTTTGGGGGGGCAATGCTTTTACATGTAGGAGAAACCATGCTCTTTTCATGGTGACAAAGTGATCAGATTAGGAAACTGAGTTTTCATTTTTGAGTGTTTTTGTGCTCTCGTTTTGCTGTAAAGGTTTCTCAGAATAGGTGTTAGTTGTGGTGCATAAAAAATACCTCTAAGTGGTTTGAAACAGCTTATCTTCAGGATTTTTGGGAAAAAAATCTGAATCTGTTTTTAATCTCTTTTAAAATGCAGCACTAAAATTCCAGCCTCCACTGATTCAACAATAAATGTTTGTGTTTATAAAGTATGGTCTTCTCCCTCAAGGTAATTGCAACATTCATTAAGTGTTAAGTGTTGAATTCAATATAATATGAAATAGCAGTGTAATAACAAAATATTTAATATAATGCTATATAACAGTCCTTAAATATTCTGCATGAGGCAGTGCAGTGCATTTACTTGTGAAAGTTGCCAGCGGAACCTTCAGAAAAGTATTCAAGTGCTTTCATCCATTTCCTACCCTTAAAAGGAGTATTTAAGTATCCTGCTGAAGGCATGGAATTTAAAGTATATACATCTGAAAGATTTTCTTTGAAATTATCTTCAGTTGTGGAGACCAATTTGGGTTAGGTCATCAGCAGCATTCCTGCTGACTGGCTCTTCCTGAAGTTTGGGAGTTTCTGCACGTGAAGACTTAGCTGGCACGCTCTCTGCAAACAAGCCATCCTTAGGAACCCACTCTTGGTTGCATCTCTGCTCTGCAATTGAATATGCTTTGGGGGTTACATCTGTGTATTTCACTGCAGCACATGTGATGCGTCCTTGCCACATGGAGTTAGTTTACCCTACCAAGATATTTACTTTGAATTATTTGTCCTCATCTTTTTGTTTTGTTTCCTCAAAACACTTACATTTAGAGAACATATCGTATAACTGCAGCATTACCTCATATGCTTAGGTTTGGCTTGCTTGCTTTCTATTTTGTGGAAAATGAGTCTACATCCATGCTTAAAATAGAATTCATCTGAACAGAAATCATTCTAAAACTTACTTTTTTTTGTGTGTGTGCGAATTGTCATCTTGGCCATTTGACTTGTTAGGAACTGTCTTGTTTAACCCTTTTGGGGAATTAATTCAAGGGACAGACTCGGTGAAGCTCAGGAACAGCAAATATAGGATCTCTTCTGAGCAAATGTGTTCTCTAAATTTATTGTCTCTCAACCAACATAACAGATGTGACTGTGTGCAGTAAAAGTCTCTCTTAAATTATTGAAAACAACAAATCAGATCAACACTGAAGAAAGCTTTTACCAATGGCAGATATACGGCTTACAAAACATAATGTTATTAAATGGTTCAATTGCTTATCTTTTTTTTAAGACTGTAGACAAACCTAATATATTTTTTTATTCAGTTGTTTATCTGAAATGTTTTTTTTTAATTTATTTAGATGGTGGGACTGAGATGAATATGAGAGAAATTATATTAATTAAAATGTTTATTACTGTATTTCAGCACCATTAATTTTAAGAAAAGAAGACAATATTAAGCATTCAGACATATTGGTTACCACTCAATCTTTTCCTTTTGATATAGTTCTTCTATTATTTAACATATAATTGGCATTTTTTCTTGTAATTTTATCAATGGAAGTTTAAAAAATATATTATTTACCATTTTTAGAAAATTTTTACTTTCTTGGAATAAAAGCATCATTGTGCATTTAAGCTACTTAGGAAAGGATGAGGGAGGAAAAAAATATATCTCTTTTTTTCTCATGGGAGGGGAAGCCGCGGTCAGTCTTCTGTGCAGAGAGCACGGTGATGGGCTTATGGTGCTTCCACCAGAGAACAGATACAGTTGTAGGTGGTGGAGTGGTCCTGCTGGCAGCTCTGGAATACAACAGAAATTGTTGGATCAACTGGAATACAGCTGAAATTGTGTGATCACAAGGGCACCTGTTGCTATTTCAAGGTTGTTGTGGGATGAAACAGAGTGTAGTTAATAGTATATACAAATCTTTGAATAAGCTCTTGCAATGGTTCTGTCAATTTCTATGGATGGAAATAATGAGAGCGTTATAAATGTCATTAAGAACTTGAGAAAGTTCTCTTTCAGCTGGGGCAGTCACAGGTGTATCTGTACTGTGTATAGAGATTTCAAGAACAAAAGGCCTTGCTGAATTTCTCCCAGAAACTTAAATATAACATTAGATATTATATGGTTTTGATTGTTGAATTTGACAGTACATTGGGGGTGGGGAAAAGAAAAGGAGAAAAGTTTAATATATGTATCATAGAAGGTGACAGAAAATTTGATGGAATCACGTTTTGTCTTTATTTTGTCATGTTGGCAGTTGTCCAGATACCAAGGTTGAATTATTGTCATCTACATCTATTAGCACAGTTCATCTCCAAGAGAAGCTTAGATTGAAGGGAACCCATCTTGATGGCTTTGAAGCTGGTCTGCTCTGTATGTCACCTTCCCAGGCATCTCTCCCAGAAAGGATATTTCTGAGAGTCGCTGCTCTCACTGCTACTTGTTTCACTGCAAAGAATTGCATTTCTAAGGGGCAGGGATTAAATCAAATCATAATGTGGGTTAGAAAGGGACCTGCAGAGAACTGGCACTTCGACACCCAGCTTAAAACTGGTCTAATTAGATGAAGGTGCTTAGGGCTGTGTCCAGTCAAATCTTGAATGTCTCCAAAGACCCAGCTTCCACAAACTCACTGGGCAGCCTGTTGCAGTATTTAACTACTTTCATGGTAAAACCCAACCAATCAGAAAAACCAAAACAAAACAAAACCCCCAACCATATTTTCCCTAGTATCTGCTCTGTAGATTTAAATCTGTATATTTTAAGATGGAGATGTAATTTACATATGTCAACCAATAACTAAACTGCATCCAGTTCAGGGCTCCCCAGTTCAAGGAGTTATTAGAAAGAGTCCAGCAAAGGGCAATGAAGATGATTCAAGGATTGGAGTATTTCCGTTATGAAGAAAAGCTGAGAGATCTGGGTCTCTTTAGCCTGGAGAAGAGAAGGCTGAGGGGAGACCTTATTAATGCCTCTAAGTATCTAAAGGGTGGGTTGAAGGAGGAGGGAGCCAAACTCTTTTCAGTCGTTGCCAGTGAGAGGATGAGGGGTAACGGGCACAAATTGGAACATAGAGAGTTCCACTCAAATATGAGAAAAACCTACTTTACAGTGAGGGTGATGGAGCCCTGGAACAGGCTGCCCAGGGAGGTTGTGGAGTCCCCTTTTTTGGAGATTTTCAAGACCCGGCTGGGTGCAGCCCTGAGTGACATGCTCTACCTGTGGGCAGTTCTGCTTCGGCGGGGAAGTTGGACTAGAAGATTTCTACGGTCCCTTCCAACTCTAAAAAATTCAGTGAAATTCAGTGAGTGTGTCCCTCAGCCAGTTTTGGTTGTGGTTTTTTTTTTTTTTTTTTAAACTCTTGGATGTAAGTGCCTGTTGATTTGAATAGGTTTTCATTTGCAATTTTTTTTGGTCATTTTCCCTGATTCAGAATACTTGATTGCTGGGAACTCTCACAAATAAGGACAAAGGTTTTTTGTGTATGTTGGCTCCTAAACAATCAGTCAAATGGCCAGGGCCATTTTACGCAGTGAAGGAGGGGATGAAAATAAATTCCATGAATGGCTTTGTGCTGTTTGAAACATAGTGTTAGGATTACGTATTTGCTGAAAAAAGTGATACTTTTCTCTTTTGCAAAAGAGTAAATGATCTTCATGAAAATGAAGAGCCAGTGCACTGAGAATGAAATAATCAAGAGTTATCATTTGTATCGTACTCTTATTTCAGAAGCTTGGTTGTAAATAACACAAAACTGAAAAACCAAGTTATTATTCAGCTCAAATTCTTTCTCTTGAAAGAAGAAAAAAAAAAAAAAAGCAACATTTTAGCAGATAGGATCCTAACTTCTGTAATATTTTGTTTCCTATACTTCCAAGCTGTCTTCCATCCTAACTGCATGTAGGTATAACTTTGCTGGAAGAAACAATTTGTTTTCTTCACTAAGGATCTATACCATTCTAGTCTGTCTTGCAAGAGTATGTTATGAATGCTGAAGGTGTTTTTACCCTTTTTCATCTAATGCATACCTTTATTGCCTAGGAGGAAAAATCAGAAGAAGCGAATAAGCAATTATTTTCACCTCGTAAAGGCTAGTGGTTCACATCCTGTGTTAGCAGCCTAAATTACTTTTCTAGCTTATGAAAGAATGCATGAAATAATCTGTTCAAAAATTTGCAGAGAACAGTTAATAGCAGCAAAAACAAGATTGAAATATTACTTTTAACAAATTATTTTCTTTAATTCCAAAGCAAAAAGAGTCTCTAGTTAGTTACCTTTATTTTTTTTTTATGAGAATATCTATTGCCCTTGCTTTTAAAAGCAGTAGAAAATACTTCTAGTGTTAGGGATCCAATTTCACAGGTTTCAGCCTTGTCAGAGGAACCCATGTTCTTATAGAAATGCACTGCAAAGAGGTGGTAAGATCTGCTAGGAAGTTTTTCTCTTAATCCTTACAGGCAGAGGTGTTTATTGCCCATCCAAATTCACCACTGGTGCATCAAACAAGAAGTGAAACAGTAGCCAGAGGAGTGATCTGTGTGTGGGCAATGTGTTGAGGAAGGCATGCATTTTAGGCATTAGAACAGGTGAGAAACAGCAGTAAATATGTTGAACGGTATTTTTTAAAGCATTTGTTTTTATTTTGGCATTTCAGCAGTGCTGAGGTGGTGTGATGTGACTGATGTGGTTGATCAGATGAGGTGGTAAATCACATTCATCGTTCGGGAGTAATATTTTAATTCTGTATTTTCAAGATCTTGTTTTGTAAAGTCTGCCTGTGTGGCTCTGTGAGGATGGCAAAGCTGCCCAGTGCTCCAGGTAGCATTGCTGCTGGCCAGAGAAGCCTCAGGTTGTCCAAGATAATTTAAAAACAAAACAAAACAGAACCCCAAACCAAACAACAGACCCATAACAGCACTTCTTGAAGGAAGTGGGCACCCGCTTCCCTCAGCATGCCCATAGCTCTTAGGCACAGAATGGGTGATAGATTTGGTTTGATAAAATTTTAATGCAGTTCATATTTGCAACAGGGAAAACAATGTCCCCAGACCCTCAGTCCGCACGTATGAGACAGTGTGGCAAAGTGATTACACTGATTACAGATCTGCTCAGACATGCAGAAGGAGAAATAAATTGAATTTCTATCAGAGATTATCTTTTAAAGTCTCATGTTGATTGAGACAGAAATAAATGAAAGTGGGCAGTGCCTGCATTGGCCTAGTTGAGCATGGGTGGTTTGGTTGGTTGTTGTTTTTTTTTTCCACTGCAAAGAAACATGGGAGTTGAAATGTGTTCTTTAGTATGTGAGTTTAGTGTCTGGTATAGCTGTGGACCAAATGGGAGAATTTGCAGTCCACGTACAGCTCACAACTGAATTACCTCACCTTCTTTTGCTGTCTGTTTGCAAATAATTTCATGTCAAGTATGCATTTTTTTTATATCTAAGAAGGGGTAAAGGAAGCGAAGGGAGCAAGGGCAGCTGTAGCTATATATTAGTCCTTTGCTTAAGGAACAGTTGCTTTTTAATATGTAAACCCTTTGCAGCAGAGATTTGTCTTTATGTATGACATGACTTAATCACTGCTGTAGCTCTAACAGTATTACTGGGTCCACATCCAGCCTGAGGAGTACGGTCAGACTCTTCTTCAAGTGGATTACTTTGATTGAATGTCTGCCTTCGCTGCCTTCATGTGTATGGGTACAGCAATGGTGAAAATGGTCCATGCAATATTCTGCCGTGGCATTAGTTGGATAGTTAATTTAGGTCCATCTGGATATAGACCTAAGTTTGTCAGTAAAGTCAGACAGTATTTATGTGATCCCATTTTAAGGAATAATAGTCTTAAGGAAGCACATGTTTAAGGGAAACAGATGTCTTGAAGCAGATGATTAATTCATGCTTAGTTTTTCAAGCACTCATTTGACTTGCAGGCTTTTAAATGTGGATTCTTTCTTTTAATTTAGTGCTTCACATCTTAAACATTTATAGCCAAAAATCTTATTTTAGTTCAAGATGTATTAGTCTAAAATGACACTTTTAAATTCAGTGGAGCACTTCTGCTGAAAAGTAACAGTTGCTGAGAAAACAGAATATAGAGAGGTGCAGAGGTGCAACTGATGTTAAATTGATTTCTTTATTATTTATTTTCAGCACTGCTAATTTTTTTTCAGTAAAATGAAAATTTAGTGGGTGATGCTGAGTAAAGATGATGGCAGTTAATACCCTTGTATTATTTTGTCTTGGGACTTGGATGTTAAATATTTAAAAAAAATATACCTAGCCTTCTTAGGAGTGAGGGCACGTGTGCTGTTTTGAATTCATTTAAATAAATAGTAGCTATCTTGACCTGTACTCTCACTTTTTTTACAGCTTGAGTGAGAACCTGGTTATGCATAGCATTTGCATAAAATTAGGCTTTCACATTAATCAGCTGCATTCCTAATTCTAGAAGATAGTAATTATGATTTCCTGGTTTGATCTGTGTAGTCAGTGGGCAAAGGCTCAGCCCACTTGAATGTATATTCTCCTCTGGCACAGACTTCAGTCTCTGGCTGTATGCACAGGGTGCATAAGGTTCCTGTTTTTAACTGAGTGCTCATTAGCTTTCTAAAGGTGGATTGCAGAGCCAATAGTCACAGTGCTGTCTCTGAGTCCTACACACACACACACACACACACACAGAGTGCACAGTGTGGGTATTTATGAAGCACAACTAGAGAGAAGCTTTTGTTGTATTACCTTACCAGATGAAGAAATATAACGCCACCAGAAAGTGGCTGCTGTTCTCCAGAGATCTTGTCCTCAACTAGAAAGGCTGAAGCGACCACAGGGAATCTTGTTAATGGAATAAAAACCCCCAAAATCTCTAAGCAGTTTGAGGTAAGGCCGCCAGCATCCTTTAAGGAATAAAAGGGACAAAGACAAAAATATCTTGGGGCCATGTAAGTAAAGTATGGCCCTCACCACACAGGTGATTGAGAGTTAAAACTGCTGCTTTGATTCACCTAATATTCACGTTGTGGGAACACTGAAGCCAAGAGACCTTTTTTTGCAGTGGAATCTTTTCCCACCCACAACAGCGTGAGAGAAGATTGCGGAAGAATTCATATTTCTGCATTTCTATGAAGCTAATATATTCTTTCGTGAGATAAAACAAGATTTACTCATTAATATGGTTTTTAATTTGAAAGATAAATTCTCAGCAGGATCTCCTTTGCCTCTGGTCTCCATGCTCGGTCTTTCTGTGCCAAGCACAATACTGAGCCAGCTTTGGAGCAGGAACACTGCTAGACATGACAGCGGGAGTGAAGGGAAAAGACCTTATGTACACATGTCCAGTAAATTGTCCCTTTTGTTTCCTTGCTGAAAAGCACTTCTTTCTTTACTCAAAGGATGTGAAAGTGTGTGTTTCTTTTGCCAGTAATTCAAGTTCATACATTATCAGGCCAGTAGGATGCAAACAATTCTCTGCTGTAGGTCTTTGCTAGGAATTGTGCAGAGGGATTCAGCCCAGTGCCAAATGAAATGGTTTCTGTCTCTTCGATGGTTTTGGCAGCACCTTCTGTTGCACTCGATAGAGATGCTAAGTGCTCAGCAGGATGAATAAATACAAGCAACAGACGACTTCTGCTTCTGAATGCAAAGCTTTAATCAAGGAATAACTTCATGTATTTTGTTTGAGCTATATAACAGTGTAAATTAGACCAAAATGCTTAGTCATTGGTCATACACATCAAATGTGTTTTCATTTGTTTTAAAGTGAAAGAATTGTGGAGAAAGTGCTGGTGTGCCTTGTAGAAAACACTGCTGTAAGCATGGCACTTCTGGGTTTCTCATCTGTTAAAGCCTTGCCAGGCTCAACAGTCCAGAGACTGCAGTTGCTGAATGGATATATGTTCTAGAAACACTTATAGTTTCTGCACGAAGACAGAACTTTGCTGTCTAATTTCAAGTAGTTCAGTAGCTCAGGAGTTAACATGCAGGGAAAAGCCTTTGTCAAGAGGATTGTGTCAGACTGGCAGCCTCAGGCTCCAGCAGTCCCCAAGGTTCCTCCTGGTATTACTGGATAGGTGTTGATGAGGTATACAACAATCTCTTCCTCCATTATGGCAGGAGGAGGTGTTTGGTCTTGTTAGGTGAATAAAATGAGATTACTAAAAGGAATGCATTCAATTCCCTGTGCAGCAGGAATATAATCTTATCTTTTTGCCTTCCAGAGCCACGGCAGCAAACAGGGGCAGTGGTACATGGTCACGATACAAACTAGTATTGTATAATTCTGAATTGTATGAATTTCTGCTCCAGAAATTGTTAAAGGAGGAAAGGGAGGATGATGTGTGCTTCCTGCTAAACTCCAGTGACTTTAGGGCTGCTTCTTATAACAAATGAAGATAATGCCTGAAGAAAAAAGTCTGTAGATAATTATCCCTATAAAGTAAAGGAGAAGAATGAGATAGTGGCAAGAAAACTGTTGCTGAGATGCTACAGACTCATTACTTCTCCAATGACTTGTAATTAAGCAGCACCTTTGGAAAAGTCTCTGCTTGCTTGGGTCATCTCTAGCCACCTTGGATCTGGACACTCAAAAGGTATTGTTGCCTTGTGCATGCCCCAAAATGCTCTGGATGCAGAATCAGATTAGTTAAGTAGAAATGACACAAGTACTAGAGAGCCAGGTTAGCCTCTCTGGGCAAAGGAGAAGAAAGAAGGGATTTGAGAGCGGGGTGGAAGGGGGCCGAATATTTCTTTGTTTCTGATAAGCAAGTTTATTAGAAGACATGAATGTCTTTTTCCAGGAGCTGAACCCTGGTGAGGAGGAGGCAGGTCCTCCTACCTCTGCCCTCTAATGCCAGCTTGGCCCTGACTCACCTGCATTCACTGTGAGGTCCCTGAAATGCAGTCTCTATGTTTTGGAATTTTATAATTTCCAGAGATGGAGCAGCGTGGAAAGGCCTGGGGGAGCTCATCTGTATCTTTCCATACTCTCAGGGTGTTGAGAGAAGAAATTTGCTTCTTGCTGTACTTCTTAAGATGCACATTGGTTTAGAGCAACTGGTTTTTATCATTACAAGAGTACAACAGACTGGTACTTGGACATAAAAAAAAAAATAATCCTAACAGAAAGCACACTTGATATTTTTATCACATTATACTGAACTAAGCAGGATTACTCACTGTGTAAGTCCATTAAATCCTTTATGGCTTCCTCTGAATGAGAACTGAACTTTTAAGACTGGAATTGAAACTCTTAAGGGCAGGAGTTACCTGCTACAGCACTTGTGCACAGAGTGCTAAAGAACAGATTACATCCTCATCTTCATTCTTTTGTGACAATATATTGTCTCAATGTTCTTCTAATACTCCAGTATCATAACATTACAAAGAAAATGTCCTATTTTGCAGCCACCGCTCTACTGCGTTCAGATAAGTGACTGTTTTTACACCTGCATTGTGTGTGTGTATGACAATGACAGCTTGAGTGGTGGGTCTGGAGGTAGGAAGAGGCTGGGATATCCTTACACAGGTAATAACAGAAAAAGCATAGCAAGGTTCAGCCTAGACCCAGAAACACTAAGGAATGCAAACAGATTTGTGTTCACTTATGCCATTCTGGTAAATGACCGTGTAGAATATTCCAAAATGTTTTAAAACTCCTTTTGGACTGCCTTGGACACGATTACTCTGAAGAACAGAGAAGGCACAAGTTAGAAGGAACACATTCAACTGTCTTGTTTATCAGTTTCTACGCCCTCTAAAAATACCTCTATTTTTGGACTTGGCATTGCTATTCTTTTTTAAATAGAAGTCTGGTCTTCCCTTGAAAACAAACACATAATAAAAGAGTTGATACTTTTCTCCCTAGGGAAAAAAAGTTAAGCTGTTTTTTTGGTTCGGAGACATTAATTGGTCTTGTGATTTTGCTCTAAATTACTTCTCTGTATATATTTGATTCCAAATACTGATCAATGGCAATTGAAGTATTTAAAAAAAAAAAAATAAAGTCGGACTGCCTCTAGAAAGTCTTACTGTTTCTTTTTCCTTCTTTCTTTAAGCCTAAGAAAAAGCAGCTGTCAATACATTCAGTGACTGGCAAGTAAAGCACTGTCGGTAAGTCTGACTTGCTGTGCAATATTAGTAAACAAGCAGTTATGTTAACAGTAGCCAAGCTTAACAAGATCTCCACTTATTATCCTGTCATTTTTGTGGAAGAATATGCCATTGCTGTCAGATCCATCTGTTCAATTGCACAGCCTGTGCATGCAAATCACCTAGTCTCACACATGGTGAAAGATTTTG
>JAOXNG010000042.1:9626189-9642563 GCA_028566535.1 Scolopax minor
CGGGGATTTTACTACTGCCTGGAGCTACCTAAATGTAAGATGCAGAGAAGACTGAACCTGGAGCTGTATGTTTTAACTTCATCTTCACACCACAATCTGGCTATTTTGAGCGCAGGGTTGGACTGGAGATCCCCAAAAATTCTGGATCTTAAATTACTCCATGGCTGTATGTGTGACTCTGCACGAGGCATTAATGTTCCAGCCATACTGCCTACTGAGCAAAAAGGGAAACAGATAACATTTGAGGGAGAGCATTGGAGCAAATTGTTAAAATTGGCTGCCACTTATGTTGACCTGTAATAATATTTTTTTTATATAAAATAGCCATAACATCAGGAGAGTAAATCCTGCTCTCAGACAGGTGTAACTCCAGGACTTGCAAAGTCTGTAAGAACTAACCACCCAGATACATGCACTAAGATCTCCAAGCATTTCAATACATCGAAGGAAATGCTCTTCTGTAGCCTTGTCTATTTTAGTTGCCAGTTTTCAGGCTTAAAGGAAAACTATAAGAGAGAGAAGTCTTTATGACTACTGTTCATTTCTCCTTAGGACTGTTCACACAGGATCATAATGACAATAACGAGCTGGAAAAGAAGTAATTGCTGGTGGACACCTGTCAAACAACAGAGCAGTAGGAAATAGATGAGATGCTTAATCTTATCCAGGAATTAAAAAATCTGTCACGTGACAGCTACGGCTCTGCCATTAGGTGGGGAGGGCATTCAGCTCCAAGGAATAACTGAGATCTGAAAGAATAAGGAGAAAAGACAGCTTCTGCCTCAAAACAAGCAGCTCCTGCTGCCCCCTGCTGACTGAGGACTACGGTGAGCAGAGCTCAGGAAGCGCTGGTTTAGAGATGTCTAACTTAGACACAGACTTAAATTGGAGTGAAGATTAATAAGTCTGACATGCTAACTTCTGTCATCTTCACAAAAACGTGAGGTGCTCAAAGCCAGAGACTGATGGAAGAGTAAGGACGCTGGGGTCATCGAGGCAGAGATAAAATGAAAATCCTAGATTTTACAATTGCTTCCGGCACGATTTGTCACGAGCCACCACCAGGCTCTTACCTTGTCCTCAACGAAGGATCCACCTGAGAAGTTGTTTGCTGGAGGCACTTTTAGAGAAAATACCACTGCTCCTCACTAGCTGCCATTGACCATGATGGGAGACAACAGACACCACTGGGCAAAAATCTGATCTGCCTCAATTATCACACTGCCAAGCAAGATTATCTGCCAGTGCTGACCAAAACGAAACAGAGCTTGGGCATCCATAACCACCTCTCCTACTTTACCTTGGCTATAATCTCCTCGGAGGAAATGATGGAATAAATGAAGGCTGTGGTTGGCTGTGCACGGCAGTCAGATATGGGGCAGGTGCAGTTGACAACCATGTTCTGTTCAATGCGCGTCGTGAGATACTCTCTCCAACAGGGCTGTGAAGGCAAAAAAAAGGAGAGATCAGAGCTAAACAGGAGCAGCACCACCTGAGTCCTCTGAATCTGGAAGCTCATCCCACCCCCACCATAGGGTGCACAAACGACCACGACCCACAGCTTAAAAAAGCATGTTAGTGGGAAGAGACTAATCAGAAGGATCTTAACAAACGAGAGAGCTGAGAAAAGAGCGTGTATGAGCTCTTTGAAAATCACCCGGTAGCAGCTTCAGACAGCAATTCCCTACCACGTTACAGAAGCCCAAAGACCCCAGGACCTTCACCTTGCAGCAGTAGTGCATGCAGCAGAGGGTTGGTGGTTTCTCAGTGGGACACAGCTGGTTCACACAGACTGGGCAGTGGGCGCCCGGGCTCAGGGGAGGCTGAGCGTCCCGCACTTGCAGCCCCGAGGAAAGGAGCAGGGTCTCACGGTTCTCCACGTAGCACTGGATCAGGAAATCCACGTTCCACCGGCAGTGCATGAGGAGGTGCTGAGCAACATCATAGGGGATGCTCAGAGTATCCTGGACCTGCTGTACTGTTTGGTTCATGAGCAGCTTCGCCTCCTCTGGACTAAGTGTGTGCCCCATTGGCACCTGCAGCATTGCCATGAGAATCCTCTTCAAATGACATGAGTGAGCCCAAAGGTCTTTTTCAGTATAAATGAATATGTTTAAGAATGGAAAGACATTGTAAATACTGATAGTACACTTTATCTTTTGCCAAAACAATTGTTGCCAACAACAATTCTTTTAAGCTGCTAAATTTAAATATAGATCTAAAATGAATGGTGTGATTAATAATTGAGAATTCTGTATCAGACAGTGAACATTCTCTCTATGGTGCTTCACTAGATTCAGTTTCAAAGAACGTGCTCTGAAATACTGAAAGAGTTGTAGGGTTTTTGTTGCTGAGAGTTGTTATTGGACTGTTTTGTCTGGAAAACTGTGGCAGCTTTGTAACCCTCAAAGGGAAAATAGACACATCAATAGGTAGCTCTTATATACCGAAGTCAGAAGTGGAGATGTATAAAGTAAGTGTGAATATCGGTAGCATATGACTATGTAAGAAAAGTTGTGTGCTTGTAAGAAAGGAGTACTCTTTGCTTTAGAACCTCAGTATCTGTTTAAAAAAATAACCTCTGTACTGAAATATAAGTGATCATGGCCCTTTTACTAGGAAATACAGGATGGAAGGGAAATATATGATCCTTAAACTTTAATGAAAGATTACTTGGTAACTAAAGTACTAGACTATTAATAAAATATGTGGAAAGCATTTTTATCTGGCAGTGTTATCCCCAACGAAGTAAATGTTGGAAGATTTCATTTTGGTTTCTAACAGTGCTCTAGCAACGCAATTCATAATTTCCCTTCTCTTTATCTTCGTGCCCACTTTCTGTCTTCATCTCTTACATTTTTCTGACTTCAAGGACTGCCTTTGACTTTTTGCGTTCCTTTTCCTTTACTTGTAGACAGGTGTAAATTTCTGATACTTGAACAGGACTCTAAATGCAACATATTCAAAAATAATGAACACAAATGTTAACAGAAAGTCTTTTCTGGTGGTGAAGTTTTTGTCTTTCTTTTGGTTTTCAATGTAGTGTTAATTAACAAGAGAAGTTATTAAAACATAATCCTAAAGACTTTAAGATAAAGGCTAGAGTTTATTAAGAGTAATGGGAAACTTTACAAGTGCTTAAGAAAGATAAATATAAAAGATATGACTTCTCAGGATTTTTGTTGTAAACTGACCATGATTGTAAGGAGTCAAAAAAATTCTGCCTTACAGACTTGAGATATACATATGTTTTAGTGTTTTTTCTCTGAAGTTTACCAGGCATAGTGGGTATTTCTAAAGGAAGCATAGGAGTTAGTTCTGCTGTAAATCAGAGCCAGAATATTAATTCTTATGTTCTTATTCTCTCAGAAAACCTCCTGAATAAAACAAGTGACCAAACGTGGCAGGAGAGAGTAAACTTCTCTCTACTCTCTTTTAAAGAAAGAAAATAAGAATTGTACTGTGGGTTGTTTCTTTTTTTCAGACTGCAGAGTAATTACTATGGATAATAAAGTGTCTCTGATGCATTCATTAAATTCAAAATACATATGGAAGTAATTTATTATACACAGGGAACAAAACAAGAGGAAACATGTAAATGTCAGAAATGATGCAATATGACTTCACTGTCCTTGAACATCAACTGAGTTTAATTAAGTGTGAAACTAGTCCAGAAATTGCCAGGGTTCTTCAAATGTTTCTTGTTTTTAGCCAGGTGAACTGTTCAAGTTATTGTCAAATCTCACATGCTGTAGAAAAAGTGTGATTGAGTTGGAGTAGCTCTCAACAAATCTCAGATGTACCAGCCTGTCTGTGGCTTCTTGCTGTGAAGAAAATTTCAGCCTCTCAGTTTGTTACAGCTGGCTAGTACTGATGCACCTGTGTAGGCCACCATGCTACAACTGATGACTGTTGCTCCAGGGTTGCACTATGATGTGTTGAAAGGATTGTTCATTGCATCAGCTTTTCTATCCCAGCTGTATGTCTTTAAGGAAAGACATCTTTTGTGTCACTGGCATGGAAGAGCTCAACTGAAATTTAAAAAGCTGAAGGACATGATGACCTTCCCCTGTAAATGGTATTGGTTTTTAGTTTTAGTTTTACAGGAAAGAATAGTTTAAGATATAGATTCACTTCTGTGTTTAATTTTTATTACTGTAACTAACGAAATGTTTTAGTATATAAACCCTTGAGAAGGCAATGGTGATTTTTTTTTTTTTTTAGGTCTTCTGGCATCATAATTAAACTGACAATTACACTTGGCTACTTTTTTAGGTATAGGGCACAACACTGGTCTTTGAAAATTCATCTATTAATTTTTCGTCTGATTGCTTCAATCTAGATTATGTTACCTAAGATCATAAATAAATAAAACATAGAACTTCAAATAGAACCAAGGGATAAATCTGACTACTCATATAAAAGAAAGCAATTCAGAACTGACATGAAAAATATGAAAGAAAAATAAAAACTGAATAAAGTGCCTGAATTCTCCCACAATGCATTCGGCAATATATTTGCTAATGCAGAAGTGGCCTAATATTGACCAAAATGGATTATTTTGTTATTCAGTTATTCAGATGTGCTATAAAATGTGTGAAGAATGCTAAAATGCAATATTGAAGCAGAGTTCCCAGTAAATTTTCAACTAGTTACCTCGTTTGATATTTGACAACACAAATATGAATCACAGATTATGATTCTTTTGCACATGTGTCTGAATAAGTGCAGGTGTTTGGCAGCCAGAGTATCACAGACCCCAAACATACAGTCACAACAGAACATCTTTTGTTGAGCAATAGATGAAATCTTATTCCTTCCATTTGCACCAGATAGAACGAACAGCTGCAGCTGGTGTTGCTCACCGGGGCAATCATTCAGAAAAAGGAAGCAAGTGCTTTGCCCTTTTTCTACATGTTTGCTCTTTTTCTGTGTGTATAGCCATGAATGGGCAGCTCCCCTTTGTAAGCGAATGGTCAGTGCAGAGCTCAGAGCAGTAAGAGGGCTAGATGCTCCATAAATGAGGAAGTGTTGAGCTTATAAGCAGACATTACATTTCTTTGCCCTAATCAGTAGCCAGAATAGTGCTTCGAACACCCAGAGCACCACAATTCTGAAAGGTTTTTTTTAGCATTTCCCACTCTCAGCATTTTAAGAAAGTTTGCATTGAAATGTAGGTTCAGTATGTTACTTTTATGCTTTCAATATTTGAAACCCAAGTCTTTAGCAGGTCTTCTGATTCTTCTGTGTTAAAACATTGAAGAAGGCTTAGCATGTCCTGTTTCTTCAGTGTCAATGTCAAACTGCTTCAGCAGCGCAGTGGTTAGGTTGTTGCCTAAGCAGTGGTGTCCAGCCTTGGCTCTGGGGTGGACCAAGCTCCTTAAGAATGCCCAGCAGGGCCTAAGTCACACCCTGCCCCTCTCACATGGCTGGATTTGCTTTTGTCACCTGACCATGAACATATGAGGATGTAAGTGATGTCTGTCTGTGGACCACACAATGGTGCATGTCCTGTCGTGACCTGTGAGGGACTTGAGAAACAGTTCAATGTGGAATGAGACCAATGGCTGAATGTCCTGTTCTGAGCTGCAGTGGCCAGCAATCCACTGATGAGGCAGTACCACCTTACAGCTGTCCTAATGAGTGTGTGTTGGATGTTTTTGGCAAGGTCTTCAATGAATGTGTTCACAGCTGTAACAGAGTCTTCCATTTGTTTTTTTCCTTTTTTTCCGATGAAAAGGCAGAATGGATATGGACACTACAATGCTAATTGGTTGTTGTGGTTTTTTAAATAGGTAGCTAGTATGGGAGAGTCATATTTATTCCATTTGTGCAATTTAGTTGATGGGGGTTTGTTTTTCAAAGAAAAAACATTTTCAATATATTGGGGTGGATTTCCATGAAGTCAGAAGCCCAGGGCTGCACAGAAATATGCTGATTTTCAATGTGCTCACCACATTTCCTTGCGCAAATCAAATTAATTGTGTGCATGTTTTCGCTTGGGGCCTTGTGCTTCTGTTTTATAAGGAGAGAGAGTCTCTTATTTTGTTTTATCTTAAAACAGCCTTTCTTAAGAATGCCTGCAAATTGGTTTGATTCTCTGTGTCTTATATTTACTATGGGGTAGCAGTAGAGACAGTGGGAAAGTCAGGGATTAGACTGCTTTTATGCTGTGGGACTGTAACAAAGCCCAGAGGTGCAGCACACACTTGGTTCCACAAGTCTGTAGTGCCTTTATAGCCAGCCTGAACTCAGCTGCCAACAAATCCTGCCAGATCATCTTGGACCCCTTCTAAGAAAAAACAGGGAGAATAAACTGCAGCAAGGGCAGATGAGATGCCTTGAAATGGTGATGCTGTTCCTGTAACAAAGCACGTTTTATCTGAGAATGTAACCAAACATTTCTAACATACAGAGTGGTCCCAGGGATTTTCACTCTGGTGTTTGTAGGGCAATCAATTTCCAAAGTAGCATAGGTGTGTGTGGTTTCTTGGCTTTTTGTAAAACACAAGCATAGTCTATCCTAACTCATATCTCAAAGTAGGGCCAGAAAAGCCATAATAGAAAAAGTGTTCAAGGTTGAGGTCGTTAATTTTGCAAATGTGGAAATGGAAGCATAGGAATTATTACACTGTTTTGGACTGAGTTCAGCAGAGAATATAGCCATGAATAGAAGGACAGATCCTAGTGTTTGTTAGTTTATTGCAAATTAAATGTTTATCTGTCAGGCATATAAGAGGAATCTGAAAGAGCTATGTGAGGAAAAAAAGAATGTGTACAGCAGACATGTCTCAGTGAGACTTACCTGGCAGAAAAGGAAAGCTAGAGACATAGATCTGTCTGGCTGGGCATCACATTATCTCTGAGGGTGTCTTACACTGTAATTATATGATTGAAACTAGGCAATTTTCTCTGCTCTCAACTTTGTTTATTATTGTTATTACTATTATAGTTACTGTCATCCAATGCACTTTGCCAAGCTAAACTGCAGCATTCTCAGTAAACATTCAGCATGTTTAGCCTCCTTTCCACTCATCCCATCAGGTGAATCATAGCTCATATTCAAGGTATCCTCACTTTGGCCTTTCCTTGCTGCCCTTGACCAGCATGGAAATGACACTTGTAGGACTTGGCTGCTGAACAGGAGGAGTTTTTATTTTTTCTGATTGCATACCCCACTGAGGAATAATGACGTGGCCAAACTGACTGTAGACTATGTTAGTATTTAATCACCCTCGTTGATTGCAGTGGAGCACTGTTTTTCAGTGCTGGCAGACAAAGGTGGTTCATGTGTGGGCCATGGAATCCATAATTTAATGCAGACAGTCCACTGGTGTGCCTTGCCAGTGGGTGAGTGTGGTCTGAGTACTGCATCATGGAAAACAGAGCCTGTCATCAAAGTGTGCTTTGCGTTCCTAGTTACATCCTGAAAGTTGAACTTGGCAGGTAATTTTATGAAATTTATGAAATTTATGAAAACTAGAGGAAGGTAGATGCCTCTAAAATTATGCTGACATGTGGATTGTGTTTCAGCAGACACCCTTGGAGAGAGACATTCAGTTCCCAAGGTTTTGAGTTATTGTGGGGAAGGAAAACACAACTGACTTCTAAGCTTCCAGCTACACACACCAGTTACGATGGTAAATGAATATAAATGCCAGATCTAAAATCAAGGACAGGAACAATCCTGAAATTATACCCACATGAGCTGTTATTATCAGTGTATTTCATCTGACAGGAAAGAATTTCATGCAGGTTGTTAAAAGAAAACTGACTCTTCAAAGCCCCAAGAAACTATTCCTTCAAAGTGCCACTGCAGCTGGAAAGCTCTGAGTTGCAGAGCCTTCCAGTTTGAGTAGCTATGAAATAGTCTCAATCATGCTCCTTGTCAGGACATTACCAGGAGAATAATTGTTGTTATAAATGAGGTTCTTCAGAGAATAGTGCTTTTCCCTTCCAGCTCTGTAGGGCTATGCTTTGTGGGGCAATGTTACAAGTAAGCAACCTGAAAGACTTCCATACCTGTGGTTACTCTGTGGCACGTGATGCATAAAGGCACTTGTTGGCTGTGTGTCAGGAAACAATACTTCTGTGTGATGAAACTGCAGAGAGAAGATTCAGTTTGTGCTGATTATTGAACAGCTCTTAATATGGAATTTGGATCTGATTTTTCAAGGTGCACTCATCAGTTAGGAGTAGTTCAATCACAGTAGTGTGTGATTGACACCACTGGAAATTTGGCTTAGTACTTGGGTATAAATCTAAAGAATTTATTTCCCTGGATTGTCTTTGCATCTCACATAGGTGGAAGAATGGTGCCTATCTCACTGGTATTACTTAGAACAGTTCATAACACCTTCTGCACTGGGACCCATGTCCCTGGGAAGCTCATCATGTTAGTTTCCTGAGCCTTGTGATTACTTCATTTTTAGGTTTATTCATTTCCTGAATCTGGTTACCTTGATTACTGGATGTTACTGCCAGTGTAAACCTAGTATCCACATAAACTTGAGGAAGGAAAAGTCTTGCCAGTTTCCTTTGATAGTTCATCTTTTAGTTGCCATCTGGTTGCTGGTATCAGGAGAAAACATGTTTTCCATCAGGAATAACATTTTTTTTCCTGTAATGAACCACAGGGCCTTCATTATATGCTGCTGATTAATCAAGTGATAGGTATGACCTGCAGGATTCTTGGTTCTTTTTTTTTCTCTTTTGTTATTATATATTTTTGGTTAGGAATGGCCAGGTGCCAGTTCATCTAGTTGTTCAAGAGGAAGAAATATTTTGCCATGTGTGTATATGTTACATTTGGTTTTAGTATTAATCCTGACTATACTATTCACAGAAAGTTCATTGATGAGCCTGCTCAAACCTGCAATACATTTGAAAGTCACTTACATCTCGTATCCACTGTTGATCAAGCCATACGCTGGCTTGATGCTTGTATGTTATAGAAAAAGTATATAGTTAGAAATGGAAAAATTTAATCAGAATTTAGGAATGGACCTTTACGAGAGACAATTGTCTTTAAATAGTGTAGTACTTGATTTGGGAAGACTCAAAGGTAATCACTGTAGCTTTTTTTTTATTTGAAAATTTAAATTCCTCTCTGTTACACAGATGATGCCAGGTTATGCACCTCTCTTTCTTCCCACTCCCATTGTCACCTTTAGTGGCTCCAGTGGGGTTTTCTCATTACCATCAACCAGTGATCTTACTTTATCTGGCTGAGGGGAACATACTCCCTCCCTCGCCCCCTCTCTCCAGTGCTCTCTGGCTCCAGAGAATTTGTTAGTCTGTTAATTCTCACTATCAGCTCCCCTGTGTATTCCTGCAGCCTTCCTCTTTTAGCCTCCTTTCCCTCTACATTTACTCTTGCCTTTGCTGTCTCTTTTGATCCATTTACATATTCTGAAAAAGTTCCCTAACCCTGCTGCTGTTAATGTTTATACAAGCTGGTTCACGTGAAGGAAATTAAGATGTTGTTTAGCCAAACTGTCTCACTGCACATTTTAATTTTCTAGATTTATGATAGAGCAGCTGTGGCTGAATCCCATTTGAAAAACTTTTGGGTTTTTTTCCTGCAAGTGTGAAACGATATAAACCCTTGGAAGGGGAGAAAGATTTTATCTAGAGCAATAACAGTGAAACCTGTTTATATTCAGGTTATTTGTAATACATGAGAGAAACATTCTTTCACGAGGGCATTTCTACCTAGAAGAATTGACATTATGATCAAAATTAGATCTGTTGCTTTGTGTATGTAGATGGACTGTATTTTGCAGTAAAACCAGCTTAGTGATGTCACACTGCTTCTTATATCTCTGCCAAATTTCATCTGGGAAGAACAGTGAAGGTGTGAGGACACAGGGAAAAGTGATACAGAATTAATTCCTGATTTATTATTTTTAATAACAACCTAGCATTTCCAATTGTTTTCAGCATCAGTCATGGCCTAGCTTGATATCTAAAAATGGCATTTTTCAACATAAAAATACATACTAACCTATTCAATAATTTTGGGAATGAATGGGTACTCTTAAAAGGAAACACTTCTGGCTTCACAAACGCTGTAGGTCTGTATTGAAACGAGTAAAGAATACATACTGAGAAACCAGAGAATATAACGTCAGTCTGAAATGAACAGAAACAATTCTAAATAGGATTGATGATAAATAAAGTAAAAATTTTCCACTTCCTCATGTCATTTAACTACTTCAGCAGCCATCCAGCTCTTCTCTTTGCCACAAGTCATGGGAAGTATGCTATATGTTTCTCGTAATGAAGAGATATCTTTATTGCATCTTTGGGACATTTTTTAGCATCTTCCCAGAATTTGAGGTAGGTCAATCTTCAGCCTCAGGGCTGTCTGAGACATCACTGCCTAACCCAGTAGTAGTGATTTTAGCTTTTATATTACCATGAAAGGGACAAGTCTTTCTAAAAGGTCATAAAGGTCTATTTATTTTTCTTTTGTAACTTTGGAAAAAGAGAAATCTTTTCTGCTTTTCCATGTCTTCTTAAAGTGGAAGAGAATTAGTGGCATGAATGATACTTGACACAAAGTAAGTGTCAACCAATCTTTTACTGTTTCATTCTTCTTCCCAGCTGCTTTTAAGCAATTTCTGCTGATTCCCCAAGAAGATGGGCAAAGGGAGTATTGCTGGACAGACAGCTTATACAGATGTAACCATTTTAGTTGTGCTTTCACTGCTCACATTCCTGTGTTAGGAATGAGGGCTGTGCTTTCATCTAGATCACAAGGTTCACACAGTGGGGTTTGCTGCTTTCTTTTCAGCATATATGCTGTTATTTTCTAACCTGCCATTTCTGCTTCTAAAAAGAATCAGATAAACAAAAGCAATAAACCCCCACTTCTTGGCACAGTCAAGTCTTAATTATCATCACTGGTGGTGGAGAATAAGAAAACAAGACAAATGGATGATGAAAAGCAGAAAAATTTTTTCAGGATCAGCCATCTACCTACTCTACTTGTGAGTGCCAGTTTGTTTCTTAAGCTGTTTGCCTGTTTCATTAAAGATACTGGAAATATCCCCAAATCCTTTGGTGGCTGACAATCCCAGGAAGATCTTGGGATCTTCCCAACTTCAGAGGTCAGGGCACTTGGGCAAGTTTCCAGCAAAGAATTTTTAGCCCAGCTGTTCAAGGATTTTTGTCTCCCTAAAAAGCCCCCAAACTGCTGTTCTTCATCAGATTATTTTAGAATTAACTGAAAGAGGGAGGTGATGTGCAGCTTCACTATGATGCCAAGCAGAACCTGAGTGTTTTTGAGTCCTGTGTACATGTCCACAGATTGCTCACAAGCTTGATACAAAAGCCTAATGTTGCAGTCGTCATCTGATCAAAAGTACTCAGCACTGAATTCTGCCCTCAGTTGAAAGAAAGTCCCTGGAGAAAGAGTTCAGGAGTGGATAATGCAGGAAGAATTGAAGTAAAGGACAGATTGGGTTTGTGAAGTCTTCCTCTGCATAGTGAAGTATCCTGTTGACATCCAACATAATTTAGGTGCCATAAGAGACCTGTTCTCAAGAAGAAGCCTTACAGGCTCCACAACTCTGGGGTCTCAACAGAATGTGGGGATATCATTATTCTAAGTCATGACCATCTGTGACATGAAGAAATGGATATAGAAAGATAACCTTTTTTGCAAAAAAAAAAACAAAAAGAGAAAAAAAAAATGCAAGAGGAAGCTGTAACAGTTTTTTCATTTGTCAGCATTAGTAGAACTACATAAGATGGTACTAAAAATGTCCACCAGATAAATTAATGGAATAATGGCAACTGTAAACAGAATTCAGCTCCTGTTTACATGAGAATGTTGTGACTTTGTCAGGTAAGCTCCTGAATTATGACTGTTCAAATTCAGAAACTGAAGTTTTCTTCAAATCTGAATATAATAGTTGTCCTTTGAATAATGATGCCACATGTTGTGGTACTATTAGGGCTATAGTTTGCATTGGTTTTGTATTTCAAAAGGAGAACTATCAGTTTTATTACACTGCATCATTCAATTTCGGGTGTGAGTTTTAGCTGTGTACCACCCTTTTATTTTTGTTACTGTTCTTGTTAGTGATTGTGCGTGCATGAAGGAAAAAAGGACTTGGCCAGAAATCTTCTGAAGAGGTTTAAAAGCTAGGCACTGCAGCCTGTCCTTGTGAGATGGAGGGAGTGAGAGGAATTAAAGAACTTGGGATGCTGACAGTGTTCTAAGTGAGATTGAGTAGAAAAAAGAAAATAAATTCACAGATTATCTGGAGACATTTGTGGGGGAAAGGAACACCAAACGTTGTAACACTGTGAAGCTTGATTTATAAAGTGGTCCAAGAAGGGCAGAGCTGTGTTGAGAAAAGCTTTCCACTCACTCATTCACACCCTTTCACACACCCACCCCCCCTTTCTCTCTTTCTGGCACACACACCTCCTTTCACACACCCTTTCTCTCTCTCTCTCAATAGTTCAATCCCAGGAAAAGGTATGCAAATAAAGATTCCCTCGTTTTTCTTTTAATCTCTTTCCTTTTTTGTAGCTCAGTGAGGAGCTGGGAAGGTAAGTTAGTTTGAGTGGGAATTCAAAGAATACTGGTTAGTAATGGAAACAAAACCAAGCCAAACTGACACAAGCAGCAGGATAAAAGTGGTTGATGACAGGAACTTTGGCTTTGGGGTGTTTCTGCTTGGAAATTTGTGGAGGCTACAAGCACAAACACTGATAGATATATTTTCTTTTTTACTATGAACGGTCATAAATAGAGAGGGACAATAGTGCCTTGCAATTCTTATTTATTTATAATTTTATCTTAAACCATGACCCCAAATAACAAATCCCTATGTTATGCAGTAAAGGAATCTGAAGTGCACAGAAGATCATTTGAGTGAAGTCCTGCAATGTGGGTAGTCAAACACTTCTGAACTTTTCAATCCCAATCTAATGCCTTAAACCCAGGCCATTCTTCACCTTTCTCTTTGAGAGGAGGAAGAGCTGTACTTAATACTTGTACTTCCTGGGCAAAAGAGCTGTTAGACCATATTAATGTCAGTCTTAGCATGAGAAATGCTTTCAGAGCAGTTTGCCATGAGATGAACTGAGTCTGATTAGTGTTGTCTTTGGACAAGTCAACTGAGATCATCTTATTAGAGCAAGATGTCTGAGACATGCTGGCCTTGAGCAAAGCCTAAAGATGGACTAGAGCAGAAGGGGACAACACATCAAACCAGATGAGTGTGGATGAATTGAGGGAGCCAAAAGGGACTTGCCTAATTCATTGTTGTCCTAATGAACCAGTCAGGCCTCTCGTCTACTACCGAGGAAGGAGAGTTTAAGTTACATTTGGCAAACTCAGTGCAAAGGTATTGTTATAACTGATACTATCATTGATAAAAATGAAAATTATACTGTATATGATGTGTGAAGGGGGGATGTCAGGCCTATTCAGTTTCTTTTTCTCTCCATCTTCCCACTCTTCAAGAGATCAGCATGATTATAGAAGGATGCTGGAAATTATGTTGGACTCCATCATATTTTGGCACTACTTGTAGAATATGTGACTTTTTTCCTACGTTTCTTTTTCCATAGTCACTACACTGTGTCTGTGTATTCCTGATGGTTTTTTTGGGCAGTGTTTGGTGTCACAATTTAAAACCACTGAGGTCACTGAAATGGAATTCCTCCTTATGCCCAGTTTCTGTGGTTGAACTCAAAATCCCTTTACACCACAACTGTAATGCTCTTGGCAGACTGAAGTACAACACAGTTGCCTCCCAATTCATTCAAAATACAGTTGCAATTTGTAGTGAAGGAAAAGGCACAGAACTGTAGTGAAAGAGTAACATAGGCAAAGCACTGCATGATGGTGGGATGTGAAATGTCATATTGAAAAGTTTTTGAAAAGGATGTCTGAAAATATCACGCGGTCTTTTAAACATCTTTTGACCTTAAGAAAACACTTGAGTTCCACAGTGAGACTGGTAAAGCGTTACTTACCAGATACAAAATCCATGTGAGCTTGTATTCATAGGTGGAGATAGGTAATTTATCACTGAGAGAGATCACAATCTGAGTTCTTCTTCTAGGTTGTACTTCTCTGCTTGTCACAGTGGGGAGTAAAAACACAGGGATTGAAAATGGTACCACAGATTTTTATCATTGCCATAAATGAATGCTCTGTCCAAACTGCTTTTCAAGATGGTATCAATTTCTTTAACAAAACCTTGCTACTTTACTGGAGAGACTGTTATCTGAACTTCTATGGCTTCAGTCATTAGAAAGTGGTGTTTCAAGAGCAAAACCACCTCTAACAATATCTGCTTGCATATATTGACAATTGCATAATGAAATGAAGGCCCTGTGAATAAGCTTACATCTATTCTGGCACCCTCAATAGGATTCACAATTTACTGTCTCAGTGATCTGTAGTTAAAAATAAACTCAGAACTGGCTGGCTAAAATGTAAATGAAAGGTTACTGGAACGTAGCTAAATTAGTCCAATTTAGTTCAGCATAAACTAAAAAGTTTAACATAAACTAAGAAGAGGGCAGTTCAGCTTCCCTTGGAGCATCTTGCCGTGTTGCCATAGGCAGAGTGCCCTATGTACCTCACTCCTGTCCCTCTGTGGAGTTGCACTGCCCTGCTGAGATCAAGAGGGCACAGCCTGGCAAGAAATGTCAGAATATCATCAACTCTGACAACGTAAATGCAAATAAAATGGTGGAATGGTGGTGTCATTTTTATTAGAAGGAGACAGCAAAACGAGCATTGCTTTCTGTCTGTAGCTCAGAGAAACACAAGGAGGAAATAGTTATCAGTTGCTCCTGTGAATTAATGATTAATGGAAGCTCGGCCTTTGCTGCTAATGGTGCTGGGCAGGGTAGCCTCATCCTTGAGGGCCACATATGCAACACGAATTCAGAAATCTTGAGCTAGTGTGTAACACGACAGACGTGTTGTCAGGGCATCAGGAAATACCACAGCAGAGTGTCAGATTCTTAGTAGTGCTCATCTCCTGTGCAGCACATGGTTACAATAATCAGGAAGACAAAAAGTTTTTTTTCCTTTCCTCTTTACTTGCACCCTACAATGAAAATAGGGAAAGAAAAAAAAAGATTGTGTGCAAATTAAGTGTAAAGGAAGTGTGAAAATGAAACAAGTGCATTCTCCACGGCTTTTCCAATGTGATTTTGCAGAAAATGCAGAAATGTTTTCCCAGTGAATTAGCATTTGATCTAATTCTTCTTTCTCGATAATAAAATGCTAAAAAAATAAAAGCTTTAAATAATAAAAGAGGAAGACATGTCTGCTGTGGATGAGCAGAGTAGTCTCCGATTTAACTAATGTAATTGTACGTTCATTCCGGACCTTTGTCAACACACATTAAAAATACTTCATCGGTTTAACCCATTTACTTTTCTAAGAGAACCCTGGGAGATTGTTGCTGCTAAATGAATTAAGAGACACAGCCAGTCTAGAAAAGGAATCTTTGAATGTTTAATTTTTCTGTTGCATAATGCAGTATGTGACACACGTGTTGTCTCAGGGGACATCTTACAAAGCAGTAGCACACTGACAGTTGAAATGGAGAGTGCTTTGTGTGCTTCTCTCATTTTTGTTGTAGGTATTTGGACAGAGTTCTGTAAATGCTGCTACCTGTACAGGGTCTGCTATAGTATGGAAAGTATTTATAGAATCTGTGCAACTCCTGAACATAAAATGAGGCAAAGACCATAATTTTGTTACTGCCAGAATCTATTTTAAGATACTTAAATAAATGTTTCATATACTGGTAAAGCAAAATTATTTTTATACCCAAGGATTTAGAGGGAATATATGCATTTGCATGAACTGGACACGTAAGAGTTTTCTTCATACATATTAAGGATAATTTTACTAAAAAACCTTACACCTAGAAAGGAAAGAAAAAAAAATTATGAGGTAGTATTTGCAGCTTATAGTTTTTGCCCGTTTTCAAAGGGCAGAATTGGTGATCTGCATCATACTACACTTAAAAAGCATCAAAGAGGTGAGACTAATTTTCTTAGAATATTAATCTTCTTAGTTTCTTCATTTGGATGTTTTTCTCTACATAGCACCACACCGTATAGGAAAAGGTTTGAGATATCCAGCTTAAGAGAGACTGGGAGATTTTCCGGGTAATAAACAGTATCTTTGATGTTTCTGTCATGTAAGACCTATTTCAAAAAGTTTCACTTTATGAGAGTGCTGTGGGATGTTTTATTTTGACCAACACTTTGCTCTACTCCTGCTTTAGCTTCTCCCTTCGGGTACAAAGAAATACTCTCCTGAATCTGTTTGGGGTGTGAAGGAGGAAAATTGAAGTGTGGACCGATGGGTGATCCACC
>JAOXNG010000042.1:9652627-9668169 GCA_028566535.1 Scolopax minor
ATTTACCTGTCTAAAAAAATATTCTCAATATTGGTGGTCACATGGAAATCTTCTCAAGTACAAAGACAGCAGCCTGTTTAGCAGACTTATGTATGATGCATAGCATTAACTGCAGCTGATGTTCAGTAAGGAACATAAAGGCACAAGCAGGATTATCAGTAATTATCTGTGTAACCACAGAAGAGTCAGGAAAAGCTCTGTTCTGGTCAAGTGGTGTTGACAGGCAAGATATTTGATCTTTATGATGATCTTTAACTTTCATGTTGTAGATGTGTCTTTTGACTTCTTCAATTTGCAGCTGATGTTCTAGTTAGGAAGAATGCAAGTGTGACAGCAAGCCCTCTTTTGGTGAGGTGGCATGAGGCAAACAGCTGTTAAAAATATTTCGATAGGGATCATATCAGTAGATTTAACCTGTTAGGAAAAAATCTCTGAATGAAAACTTAAGGGCATCCAAGCCAAAAACCTCGTGTTATTATTTTATGCTTAACACTTACTATCTCCTCCCACCAACTACTTGCCAACCTAAAAAAATTTAAGCTTCTAAGAGCAGGAATTGTGATCCCAGATCCAACCTGGATCCAAGCATTTTATCTATCCCATGTGTTAATTCCACCATGCAGAGAATTTTCTTTATAGTACCGTGACAGGAGGTGGGAGCAGGATTGGGCAAGTCATTGTGTTTGTTTCTCCTTAGGCCTCAGAAGAGCACAAAGGCAGCTAGAGGAAGCTCTGTGAGAGGCCTGAGAGCCCTAAGGTCAGAAAGTATACAAATCTGGGTTTAAAAGCTATCATTCTCCATACTTCCCATTCTCACCAGGGATTCAGTGCAGGCTTAAGGTTCATGTGAAGCTTCTCTAAAAAGATGAAAAAAAATATACTAGTGAACAGTGGATACTATGCCAAAAGGTAGAAGAGACTCCGTCAGACACATAAGTGTGTTGCTGAAAAAAGGCCCAGAAAATTACCTTTTCCATCTGCTTATCCAGAAGTATGAAAACACACCAAGAGAATAAAAAAACACTATAAAATGCACAGAAGATGTTAATTTTAAACAAGTTTCTTATACTATCCAGGCTTATTTCAGTTCTTGTTTATACTTGATTTTTCCACAAAACACTCTCTGTTCTGAGCTCCTAAGAGGAAGGAGTCCATCTAGAAGTTCTGGCAGTTGTACTTTGGTTTAGGAACTGAAAGACATCAGAGGTCTCACAAACATCTCTGGGACACCTTGATTTGAGATGTACATCCCCTGGGCACCTCTAATTTCCTCCTGAGCCCCAAAGGCGATGAGAAGCTGCTTTCTGTTGTTGGAGCCTTTGGGGATGGGGAGGGAAGAGAGATCCTTGTTGACGTTGCTCTCTTGAAACAAAGGGGAGTGCATTTGAAACAAGTACTTTCTTATATTGCTAAATGCCCCCAACTGCCTTCAGAACTTGCACAATACAGGCATCTCTGATTTGGCAAAGATGATTTTTTAAGAATTGAGTTCACAGATTGGTTTTGTTTTGCTCTTTCTATGGGCTGAGCAGTGTGAATGCCACAATGAAACAAAAGAAAACACGCCTTCAGCCAAATTCTCCTCTCACAGCCCTGCAAACCCACTCAAGCCAACTCAGTAGCAGCAGCAGAACTGGGAAAAAATGTTTTAACTCCACAGATCCCTGTAATATATGTACTGTTGGCTGGATTAGGGAGACAGAAAGTGGTTCATTGATCTAGGCATAGTGGGGGCAAGCACCAGACTGTCTTGCTACACTTCTAGAAGTTGTGTGTTGCAATGCAAACAAAATCTGAGTTAGTAGGCTCCCCAGCAATTTACTACCATGTCACACAACCATAGGCAAAGCTAGTCTGCTGGTCTGTTTCATAAATAAGGTAAAAGAAAAAACATCATGAGATCCATTGCTCAAGATATCTTGCAATCTAAGTAAATATGTCACAATAAATATATCATAATGCCACCTCTAAGACCTAGGGAATAGGAAGTAACTCAGTCTTTCCTCTTGGTTTCTTTGGTTGAGCTGAAATGTGAATAAACAATCTCCTTATCTGTGGATGTAGAAAACATGTTGAGTGTCACATTTTTACTGATAAAGTAACTGAAAGGGGGAGTATAGGCATTACATCTTCCAGTTACTCATCCTTGGTATAATGAGATGAAAAAATAGCTAAGGTTAGACTCCTCAGCATCCAAAAAACCCATTTTGTGTGGTCCCTAATCTTCCCCTTCCATATTGAGTGATTTTCCCTTCTACCTAACTTTGTATAATGAAGCTCTGAGGAATTAGGTCAGTTGGTCACCCTTTACCAACCTTGTATAAGCTTGATTTTTGTTGCTTTGAAAATTCAAGTACAGGAGTGAGAGTTGGGGGTAAAGTTCAGTGATTGTCTGAATGTAATTGACAAATCAGTGAAGACACTGTGTGCATACATTGTGGAGTAAAGCCCCATATGGTGATGACAAACTGACTCTGACCTCAGGGAGAACCCACGTCACAATAGCTGGAGCCAGGCCTTAGGCTACAGGTTGAGAAATAAGTATAGAAGTTCTTCCTTTTGCCACTCATGTTAATTATGTGTTTGGAGGTCGCAGAAGCATCTTACTGGGCAAGGAAACTATGCCCTGTTAAAGCTTAAAGCATCTTTAATAAAGCAGCAGCTGACAATGTTGCTGAATTTGATTTGTGTATTTGTTTTGCTTCTTGTCCTGTGTGCTGTGTCGGAAACCACCGATGTGTTTCATTATTGCCTATAGAAAAACAATGATTCACCCTAAACTGCTTTGACTTCTTGCTGCAATTGAAATGGAGAAGGAAATGAGTTTAAGCATGTTTATTGTGTACAACAGGGAAGGGAGAAATCTGACCCAAGAGTGTGAGCTACAGAAAATGAGAATAATTAAGAAGATGTAGTTTTATATGTTTAATAATAGAAAACTGTCCAGTTTCTGTATGTTTTGTCATTTTATGCTGTCCCCTGTGGTATCTGCACACAGCACACTTAAGAATAGTCAGCCATGGTGCATTCTCACTGCTAAACTAAACTAAACAGGAAAGACAGGAAAAATGTTGTTTGGTTTTTTTTTTAAAAAAAAGCCACAGCTTTTACACTCCTAAAGCCTCTTTTCAAAGTCAAGGAACATAAACTTCATCCTTGGACCTGTGAATTAACCCCAGCTCTGGTGGACCATGTGAACCACACAGCGTGACTTGCAGTTTGTGCAAAGATCACCCGATTTTTTCTGTCAAGTGTTTGCATTTGGGTATTAGAGCATTAATATGGGAAAGTAGCTCCCTCTAGTGATAAGAAATGTTCATAATTTCCATCTGTCCAATGCAAATGCGGTTGAATAACAAAAAGCTTGAAAGTTGTCACATTGATTCCACAAATGTACATATAGCTCACTTAAAAATATATTGTCTTACGTAGGCTGCTTTCATGAGTTTGCTTGCATGACTTCCTGAACTGGAACCCAAGAGGTCACACTCTTCATTGTTAATTAGTACAGTACTACAGGGCTTATCAAATTTTTAAAATAGCTTAAAATGGAATCTTAATTGTATTAACATTAGGACAAAAATCTGTAATGCTTTTTGTATTTTTAATTTTCTTGTGTTTTCATGAACTTACTTCCCTGGTTTTACTTGCTCATACTATAGAAATAACCAGTAAAGCCAGTAAAGTTTTGCTAGTTTGTTCACTCAGTGTGTTGCTGAGGTTAAAATTGCCTATAACTGCTCCTTTTCCATGGAGCACAGAGCCTAATGTGTACTCTTAGAAGAACTGTAAAACCTTTGAGGAATTCATGCTGAAAAAATAAAAAAAAATTAAAAATTTGCATCATAGGTTTCACCTTTGAACATTTTAAGCTCAAGTCAATACCATTTATAAGGAATATGTACATTTATATGTGAAACTTTTTGGGTTTATTGTAGCTTTATTTTTATATTTGCTTGTGTTTTCAAAAATTTGGTGTTCTTTGGAAATTATATTCAGTCTACATTAAATTTTAAATTTCTTTCATGTGCATAGATTTAAATGGTAAGATTTTTTTGAGAAGTACTTAAATAGTCTTTCTCTATGATGAAGATGATACTTTTAATCTTGTTTTTATCATTAACATAACAAGAAAAAAGGCTGTTGGTGGTACATGATAAAAAATGTTCTGTTGCCAGACCCTTTCTCTGCAACCTGTCATGAATGCTGGTGGCGTTATATTGGAAAAAAATGACTGAAACCACAGGAGCTGATCAGTACTTAGCCTGGTTTCTTCCAATTCAAACCAGTTTTTTCATGCTGAGTATATTTATTAGCAGTCCTTTAAAGCATCGTTAGTCTTTGCTGTGATTGCTGCTCTGCTTTTGTGGTGTGCCAGTTGATTATTCACTGTTAAACAGCAGGAAAGTCTGCAGGAAAAACATGATCAAACACCCATTCTGGAAAATACACAGAGGAAATACTGAAATTGAGAGGGCACTGAGAAAGAAAGCATTTTACCTCATACTGTGTCAAAATGTCATTTTTATTTCATTATATAAAGCCACGTATAAGACAAGAAGTATGCGGTACAATCACTCAAACCACTTGTCATTAGCCATACTGATAACTAGGGCTAATTACAGAGGAAGCACTTAAATAATTCCATTGAATTTAATAGGAAGAAAATTAACAGCGATTGTAGTTTAGTCTGAAGATGAGTATACCTGATTTTGTTAAGCAGTAAGAGGAAAAATTTAGTTGGTGTGTCAATCTAATGAATGTATTACTTAGTTAATTAGTACTGAGCTAAACTGGAGGAAGGATGTGCCTATGGCTTTACTGATGTCGCTTTCACCGTTTCTCCAGCCAACTTTTGCTAATCCATCCCATGTGCTACTTTACGCAGCTGCTGAGAGAAGGTTTTTTTGTATTTTCCCATCAGCAACTTACACAGTGCAATGTGATACAGTGGAAAAGTGTGGCTTTTATTCATATAACTTTATTTGTTTGTGTGGAAATAGCAATGTGTTAGGCCAACCAGTTGATCTGAGCAGCTTTTTTTAGCTCAATTGCTGCTTGTTATTTTTCAGAGTCGTTCCTACCCTTCAGCCCTTTGAAGTAAAGCTTCTTTACTGAGGATACATCTAGCCTTTGTGGCATCCACATGACTTCACAGACAGTTGTTCCATTTCTCTTGGCTCTATCATGTGAGAAAGGGTTTTTTAACTGGAGAGATTAAGCTGCATTGAGGATGTCAGATGACCATGGTCAGTTGGAAGTCTGCACTTGGAAAATTGACATGTCTCAATTAGGAATGTTTTGTTAATGTGACTCTTAGCAGTGTTTGTTTTCCAAAGTAGTTACCAGTTTCAGACCTCAGTTGTGACTGGGAGGTTTCATTTAAGAAAAAGCTACCTCTAACAAAGACATGCACCTAACTCTCACTCTTCCCTTACTCAGCCAGATCTGTTCAGCCCAATTCTGCCATTTAATCATGAAAATGAATGTGAACATGATTGTAGCCGGTGGTGGTGTAAGACATTAGTTGGAGCTTCTGTCACCCCTGTGAAGGGGTGATTTAGAGCAGAACTTGTTTTTTTTACCACAGGACATGTGAACAAGATCTGTTTTGTTTTGTGCAGTTTTGTTACATGCAGTTATCTAACATACTTCTGGTGCCAGACTTTCTGCTCAAAGCAGCTAAGTCAGAACTCAGAGACATTTAGAGTGGAAAATTTTTATCAGCAGTATAAATTTGCAGGTAATTAAGAGAGATGAGTAAAACAGAAAAGCAAGTTGGAAAATGAGCCCGTATTCTGTGACGGGGTCCTGGCAATGCGCAAAGAAAAGGACAAACGTTGTAATAACCTGATGCTCACCAGCTACTGAACTAGAAAAGAAATCAAAAAAAATGGAAAAATGGCCTGTTGTTCATCTCTTCACACTTCAGCCACTATCCTGAATGTCCACCTTTCATCTGTATCCCTTCTCCCTGTGCTGGAAAAGATATCTCTGCAGTGTCAAAGCTGGTAGACAAGCAGTAGCTTAACAGCAAATCCAGAGTAGTTCAATGTTACACTTCATAAAGGAAAATCCTTTAGTATTCCCGATGACAACTTGCCAAATGCTTCCCTTGATCCTTAATTTTTGCCTCTTTTTTACTTCTTAAGTAAACTCAGTTAATTTGAGGAGTAGGGATTTCCCTATTTTGAAAAATTTCATTGCCTCTTCCACGTTCTGTTATAATTAGTTTAAGACTATGGCAAACTCTTTCCTGAGAGGGAACCTTTCTTCGGCTTCAAGCATCTTGGCTCCACTTCCCTGAAATCTTTTAACAGCATTATATCTCTTGACAGGATACAGGTTTCTAATTGATTGCTTCATGCATTAGTATTGCAAGATAGCAAGTCTAAAAGCCATTTTCTGGCATTAGTGCATGTACTGAGGAGCTTTTTACAAAGATTGGGTTCCTTGATTCCAATTGCTGAACTTTGGCTACAAAAGTTGTTTTGATGTTCTCACTCTGCTTTTAGGGGCATTATCCTATGTTTGAGAAGATAAAAATAGAACAAAACCACTCAGTATTGTCCAGAAAAACTAAACTCGATATATCATGACTGAACAAAGCAGAAGTAAAATATGTTTATATCTCACTAACCCTCACATGATCCTCCAGCTTTTTGGCAGAGAGCTAACTGTGTGTGATGAAGATTAATGTTTCTTTGATTGCTGTGTTTTAACCTTTGCTTTGAAATGTGCTGTGCTTTCTTTTTAGAATATGAAATCAACCTTACAGTCAGTGAAATTTTACACGAGTGAAAATGAGAGGGAGATATGAATGATGCTTCTCTGAGCCAGTTATAAAAAGCAACAAGTAAGGTGCATATGAGTAGAATGAATGGTAAAATTCTTAAATAATGTCAGATATTGTAAAGCTTTGATTTTCTTCCTTTTGTCATACCAGAACCTCTTTCACACACAGTGAACTCTTCTCTAATTCTGTCTGAACAATCAACTTGAAATACCTGTGAAATACAGATATTCAGACAGATCTGAGAATGAGTAATGAAAATTCATTCATGTTGTCCTATTGTAGGACAGTCAGCTCATTCTGAGTACTAGTTTTGAACTTTAGTCAGTTCTGAGGCTTTCTAAATGAGTTATGTTACAGGAGAAGACCACAAATGCTTTTTTCATCTGCTATGTCCCTGTAAGTAATAGGGATATAGTTTCATGCTTGTTAAGGTGCTCTGAGGTGTCTTCTGAATTCAGCAGAAAGGTGCTGAATTACAAGAGGTGAGAGCAAGTGTTTAAAGCTTATCATTCAGTGAACTGAGCCTGAAATGTTTACTTTTTATCACAGTTTCCTTTTACAAGGGATTCCTCACAGAAACGGTGGCTTTAGTCACCCACTATCCCTATTGTCTGTGTCTAGTTTTCCTTGGCAGTGCTTACATATGCATGTGGCAGCTCCACAATTTGTTGGCTTCGTTCTGAGTGGCACTACAACATGCAATTTGCTGTCCTTGCCATCCCGGGCCCTGTGTTCCCTCTGAAGCCAATGGTATTACAAGACAGTACGAATGGAGTATCGTCTGTTTGAGACTGCTGCTTGAGCTGCTGTGACTGTTCTGCACCTTGTTTTTGTGTTCCTGAACACTGGGGGACACTGCTTGCTCGCCTCTTCCCAGCTGCACTGTCGAGCGCAGAAGGCATATTGTTTCTCTTAAACTCGGGGAACTGAATTCAGGATTATTCCTCCATGTGGTCCCCAACTTGTAAAATTGGATTCAAATGAGAGAAAATTTTGCACAGTAGGATTTTAGTTTATTCTTATTAATAAAATTAATGGGTGAAGGATCAGATTAAATAATGTTGTAGTGATGTTGATGAGAAGCTAGGACTTTCCAGTAGGATAGCTGAATTTAGCAGCCACCTACCTTTAGAAAAATGTGAGAGTAAGGTGACATATGTCACCTGTATGTATGCGGTTAGCCAGCTGTACCATGCAACTCGTACCTAGTGCATGAGGCACAAGGGCAGTAGACTTTGTACTTTCAGTCATTGTTGTTTTCAAACCAGAAACTTGCAGCTGAAGATAGCCAATCCTGTTTCTTTCAAAGGACCTTAAGGTTCTACCTTGAAGTGCGGAGCAACTGTGAAATGCAAAGGAGAGGAAAAGATAGGTCTTTTGGAAAAGATAAGATCTTGTTTTGGTATGTTAATAAGATTGAAATTACTAACCAAATGCATTGGAACCAGTTATATCCAAAACCTCAGGTCTTTTATATGTAGATTGGGCTCTTCTTTTCCCCTCATCTCACTTAAATCACTCATGCCACCACCAACAGTTTTCTATAGTTGAATTCTGTATCCACAATACACGAATAGCCAAAACCAAAGTTACAGGGAAGGAGACTATATAAAAGATTTTAAGTCTCACTGGCTGATGAATCTACCTAATTTGCAGCAGATTACGATTCAATTTTGTAAGGCAAAAAACCATACTTCTACTTACCCTTACACAGCCTGCATAAAAGCAATGCATGATTGTCAGGAGCAAGAGGGATTTCACCCTATAAGAAGTAGATGGTGAATATACAGTCTCTCCCTTGTAAGGCCTAACTGGAAGACAAAAGATACTCAAGAAACTGTAAGTTAAACTGAGTACACGTAGGACTGCCACTGTGTCTGTATGATTACCAAAGGTCCCAGACTTCAGCATTTGGGAAGGTTCCTTTGATTCAGGTCCTACACAGTTTTTTATTGGATTACTCCTGCCAACATATAATTTTTATTCAAACGGAAACTGAAAAATAAGGGAGACATTTTTCTAGTTGCACTTTTCTGAATGGAATTACTGTGTTAGTAAATGGGAGTATTTGTGCTCAGGAGCACACCAAAACTAATAAAGGACTTGAGGAGGCTCTATACTAGCTTTTCTCTTAGATACAAAAAGCATATGTGTTGAGCTCCTTTAAGGAGACATGTTTTATTAAACATTATGATAATTTTACTTTTGCAAATATTTGTGGGTGAAAGCTCTGGAAATCAGGTATATCTTAGTGGGCTGTTGCTTACAAAACAGATATGAAAAAATAAGATGCTACAGGAAAACCAATGGGGACAAAATTAAATAGTAGTAAAAATCTCCTCCCTGTATTACTCTTACACTAATACAAGCCCTTCTTAGTGTGTTTGTGGTGATTTAGGGAGGCACTACACAATTTGCTTCCACACAGCTTGTGAACAGATGAGGAAAGGAAAAAATACTCATTATAATTCCTTCAGTGTTTCCTATCCACCATATAAGGATTGAAAGTCTATTCTTGGGTTTGGAGAATGTAGTTTTATAAAGGCAGTTGGTTGTTTTTTTTCTAAGACAGTAAATAAGCAAAGCATCTTTCTTTCAATTTTTCTTAGTATGTTGGGGAAAATTTAATTTTTCTGATTTATGTTTTTCTGGGTAGTGAAATGGAAGGGTACAGGCTGTAAGGACGGGAAGCATGACTGTGCAGCAGTTTCCTCACAGTGTGCAAATCTTAAGACAGCTGCTATCAAGGGAATAGTGTACATTTCTCATTGATGTCAATCCTTTACGCATGTACATCATGCTGACGCATATGCCTTTCATTAAATAGACAAAATGGATCATTACTCTCCTAGCAGTTGAAGAGTTTTTCTTTAAGCCCTGAGGTTGAAGATGAGTGTTTGTTCATTTTCACTGTAGATGTGCCTGCAGTTGTTTTAGGTGTAACTTGTTTTGCAACTTCAGTTGCTTTGGGAAAACATCTGCCATTTTCTTTGGCTTTGAAAATCCATTAGCTTTTTTCTTTCAGATTATGATATAATTGATATTGGAATTTGTTTTAGTTCTTTTGTTTCTTTTTTGCTACTTGAATGTCCTGTTTCTCTTAAATGTCTTTATAACATTTATACGGACCAGTATTTATTGTCTGCTTGTGACTGTGTTACTGCACTTGTATTAAGTACTGGACATACACCACAGTAAGCTGTCATGCAAATAAGGTAAATCTTTCAACAGTATTACAATAAAACTTGCCTTTTTTCCATAGTCAGACTTGTTTCAGGGTAGCACAAGCTTATTATCAATGAAATAAATGCACTTTTTTTGATACATTAAGCTTCTAAAAAGGCAATAAGGTAAATGTATTTTGGCTACTCTGAAAATTCTATTTCTTCCCCGTTGTAGGCTGGGAGAGAAGGAGGACATGGGATAATCTTACTCCAAAACTGAGCTAGAAAAAACTTGCAGTTATTGGATGATGTAAAGGATCATATCCCAACACTTTTTTTTTTTTTTTTTTGACCCTGATATTCTTTCCTGCTTTCTTTGCAAAACAATGACAAATAATTACTCTCAGGGAAAGTTTCTGATTTTAGAGTTTATTTGCTGTCTTTGAAATAACAAAAATGCAATTGAATCAACCTTTTTTGAGACATCTGCATAGAGCCAAAACCTCAAGTCTTTTGCACACTTTCTTGATGACACATTTTCATTGCAGGTAAAATGGGAGAATTTCCTGGTGTGTTTGGACAGAATCTCTGTACATGTAGATTGCATGAAAAGATATCTCTTAAACTGCCTCATCTTTCCTGGCACCCCAGTCATTCTAACTGCCTCCTAAATCTTACTCTGGCTGCACAGCATTTATTTCATACAAATGAAAATCATAGCCTTCCCTATTATTATTATTCTCTTCTAGAAGGATAATTACTGATTCGGATCTTTTCAAGAATATTAAAAGAAAAGCCACTTTGACCTGTTGTTGCCAGGGGTGTGACAGCTTTCCAAGGGCTCTGTGTGTGTATGAACACTTGCTAGTATGAACTTTGGGGAGGTCAATATATTCAAAGCTATTGATCGAAAAAAGAAGAGAAAACTCTGGAAATTATACAAGAAGAGTTTCAAATGTGCCTGTGAGCACTTTTTTTAGGATGTATTTTTTTCTGTATGAGAAGAACAAAAAAACTGGAACAACGTCTCCTCTGATGCCTTTTCCCAGCAGATACTTGCAGCACAGTAATCAAAAATATTGAAGAATTGCATTACTGACAAACTGTCTTATATGGTGGCACAGAATGAGCCCTAATTATCTCTTGCTTCTCCTGCAGTAGGAGATGCACCATCTTACCCTACTATCATTGACCTGCTGATATACCTTTTCTGTATATTTAGGCATCACATCACTTTTACCAATACTATGTGTGAATGGCCTATATTCTTGCAGGCTTTATTCCAGTGTTTTAATCCCTCACCTCTCACAGAGCACCACTCCACATCTTTGTTATTTCTTCACTGGTTTCACTGAAAGGAATATGAATATCTTTCAGCAGCTGGAATATATAAAGCTGTTAGGTCTTCTTATTACCAAGTAACACTTGTCTTAGTGTTAGATTTGAAAGATATTTAGGAGTGTCTGCAACGTGCTAAGTGTTCAGAGGCAGAATATCTAGAAAGTCCTTTCAGAAGGAGCAATTCACACTTCTGATACACTGTTGTGAATTATTTTGTCGGGTTGGTATGCAAATAGCTAGTTCCCAGGGACATTGCTACAGTTACTAATAGCTATCTAGAAAGTGGTTTCTGCCAATGAAGGTTGGAGCCCAAACTGCAGCCCAGCACTTTTGCTGCCTGTGTTAGTGCAGCACAGAGCACAACTTTATCTTGACCTGTTTTACCTTGAATTGCTACCTAAATACAAGTATAAAATAATAAAAGTGCATTACCAGTTAAAACAGTGTATGATTTTGGTAGCAGGAACATGTTTGTTGACTCAGAATAATTTCAGTGAAATTTGAGTGGGAAAATAACATGTGCATGGGCACTAAGCTGTTCTTTGCTCAGGCTTGAATAATGCAAAGCTTCTCAGCACTAAGATCAAAAAGAAGTAACAGATAAAAGAATGCCACTTAATTTGGTTTGGGAAAGGCCCTTCATCACCCCATCAGATGTTATCAGCATCTATTTCAGAACTGCTTCACTCTTTTATGAATATGTTGATTGTGAATTTTTACATCAGAAAGAAACCTGTGATTCTTAGAGATGTAATTATGTTGAGTAATCGATGGGCAGCATAAACTCCAGTGGCAGGACTTGAGGATGACTACTGTCATCTGTTAATTGTGTACTTTGTTAGATTGTTCTGCCAAGGAGAGAACCAGACATTTTACTTAGCTGGCTGAATGCTGAATTTATACTCTGTTGCACTGCAGACAGGCCAGAATGTACTTGTATCTTGCCATGGTGTAATTCTGAAATAACTCTCTATAGGTATTCTGGGTATGTGCTTAAGGTAGAATCTAACCTTGTGTTTCTGCTTGATTCTGAGAAGGATTCTCAGAGGCTATTCTCAGAAGGCTCTAGAAGTTATTGAGGTATTGCTGAAAATTTAATTTAATCCTGAGTGCTTTTGAGGTGTTCAGTCTGACTAAAGACCCCAGAATTAGTCCCAACTTGCAGAGCTCCAACACTCTGTGAACTGTGCTCTTTCTGTGTTCTTTTATTAAAGAATTGGTTTTGAGAAGAAAAAAGCTAGTAGGTGAAACAAAGCAGATACCTCTGTGTATTGTGTGATATTATATTCTTCTTGTGTCCTGCAGCTTTCTTATCCCATAAATTTGAAAATAATACACCTTAAAAACAATTTTAGCCACCATTCTGCATTTCCATCTCTTCCTTTTCACATAGATAACTTCTCTGCTAAAACACAGCTTGATGTGAAATGAATAGCACAAAATCTTTTTGGCAGGCATGTAAGCAAACATTCAAATGCCTGCACCCAAGCACACATACACACTGGGACAGACCATTTGCTGATTTTAATCACTGCAGTTCTGCTGACTCCTGTGGATCTTTGCAGGTTGGTGAGAGAGTTTCTAACTTTAGATAAACCTAACACACTTTAAGTAAAAATCTGTCACTTGGTATGCCTTTCCTATACTGAGGAAAGAGCTAAGGAGCATTACTTTAGTGTCTGTTCTATTCTTTGTTCAACACTTCTTAACTTAGGAATTTCCGTAGATTTTTTTTGTGCTAAATGGAACATAGTTATTCCTTTTGATGGAAAGTGTGTTTGTTTCTGTGTCCTTTTGTAGTTCTGTTAAAAAGCTACTCAGCAGTTTTTAAGCTGGCTGAAAAAATTTATATGGAAGATGTTAATAAAAAATAGAGAATAGTTGTTCAGAAAGCCTGTTTCTAAAGTTCACTGTAACCGGTAGAAAAGAATTCGTGTTAGTTATAAGAATATTTATGTTGTAAGGTTTCAACTGTCTTTTCTTGTAGGAGGAAATTTATTATAATTTTGATGCATAGGAGCAGGGTGAGTTTAAGGAAAAACTGTCATGAAAGGAGAAGTAGTGCTTTATCTTAGAATTTATGTTACTAACATTTCCTGCTGTACATCTACAGCTCTCTTCCATGTCTAAGATGAACTTACAAAGTAGGGGAGTCTGCATCTGAGGGAAGGCAGGAAATTCAGGATGAAAGTCACAGCCAGAGCAGCAGAGTTAATAAAAGAGCAATAGAGGTTCTGGGCAAAATATTTGGCTTTGCCTGTAAAAGTTACCAATATTGGCCAACTTTGAATAAACTCACCCCAAGGCTAGTGATGAGGTGTGATTTACCAGACAGATGTTTACATCTGTAGCCTTACGCAGACCTAGGGGAGTTCTGGCCTGGTCTAAGATGCATGGGGGGCCACCTCCTGTCATCTTTCCCAGCTGAGGTATTTTCACTGAAAATGTCACCATAATTGACCAACATTTTCTAACTGGACAGTTCTGTTGATGATGTCAGTGAAAAATCTCTCGAATTCAAAAACACTTCCCTATCTTTCCTTATTTTACTCCACCAATGAGAAGATTTGGGGCTTAACTGCTCTTGACATTAATTTTTTTAACACCTCCGCAGATCACTTCCATATGATTCATTTTTCCAGATGTCTTTTTGCCTCGGAGGGCCAGTGAGACTGCATGTGTAACTGGACTTTCAAAATGCTGAGCACATAGTAATTCCCAGATATAACCCATTCTTTATCTCCTGTAAGTTATTGCTGGAGAAACAGAGATGCTGAATTAAGCCAGGAATATTTCAGGATTTGGTTTACATTCTCATCTTTTATTTAACCGTTATTTATGTCCCCAAATAATGATGCTATTTTTCTTTCTGCCTTTCTGCTTCAGCTGTTTTAATCTTTAAATTAAAAGTTGAGGACATCATTTTTCACATTTAGGTTCCATCCAGGCTAGGCTATATGAGAAAGGTCAGAAGCAAGCTTGCTTGTTTTAGTAGATGGGTAAATAACTTCCAAAATGCTGTCTGGTTGGAAATTGATTTGTAAGTCGTCTTTTCATGCTGGCACTGAATCTGGGTCAGTGCTTTTCAGATAATATTCCATTTGACTCAAAAATAATTTCCACATTGCATATCTTTTCCATTAAACAATGAGTTTATAAAAAAGCTTTCTCTGGGGAAAAAAAAAAAGGGGGACAAGTCTGTGTCTGTAACCAGATTATTTTTACAGTTTGCTTGTAAAATGAGCCTAAACCAGTTCAAGCTATCGTTATTTCCCTTGCTTTCCTTCCAAAACACAGAAATTCTCTGTCCCTTCTACATCAGAATTGGAAGTCTAAGGTTAGTTCTTCCGGTCTTCCATTAATCATTTATTTCCGATCACCTGATGAACTCACATGGGAGGCATCTTGAGCCCAAAGATGTGCTTAATGTCTCTGCTAGATTACTTCTTGTACGACTTCAGATGCTATGGACTTTCATTGTGTTAATTCATCTCCTTTGACGTGACACATTAATGTAGTGTCTCTAAAGCAAACATTACAGTGACAGTGATCTATTAGGAAGGGTCATTTGTTCTTCTTGATGACTATATTGGCTGTAGTAAATATTCTTGTGTTTGCACACTGCTCATACTAGTGGGAAGTTTCTAATAGGCTTTTGCTTATTGGAAAGCAGAACAGATCTAGTGTAATACCAGTGAGGTTCATATTTGTAATGGCACCTGTTACAGCTGATTTTTAACTTTAGCGAGACGCAGTGCTATGTATGCAAATACATACAACTCCAAAACACATTCTAATGTGAGTTTTTCATTAATAAATATAAGCAGAATTGCCCAGTGAATAAGATTGTATTTTTAGTAAACTTACAAAATTATATCTGATGGTGTCCCACTGCACCTGCTATTCATATCAGCATATCTACTTTACCTACTGAACTTTCAGGCAGATGTGTGTTCTCTCTGAACTATGTTATGTTCCATAAGGCAGAAGAGATGGTAAGGTTTTCTGTGATTTGTTTTTTGTTGTAATAAAATACATGTTTTTATAAAAGAAATCAATACATTTAATAGTGAAACGTGAATAAAAACAATACGAAAAACTGGTCCTTCTGCCACTGAAGAAGTCAATATGAAAGTAAATGCTAAATATTGTGGTAGTTAAGTAGTAGGCTTTCAAAATTAGTGAAATCATGATTTTTCCATCACAGACTTTTTTTCAGGACATTGGAAAGCTAACTGAGG
>JAOXNG010000042.1:9697903-9708646 GCA_028566535.1 Scolopax minor
ATGTTAAAGGCTGTTCAAAAGACAGTGATATGCTATCTTTACCACAATTATTATTGCTATTAAAATACTAATCCAGTGTCATGCTTCTTTAAGTAAAGAGAGTAATCAAAGAGACAAGTTTACACACTCCCATCTCAGGTCATTACTTTTCATGGGTGCATTTTTCTCTCACCAACTGTCAAGAGAGTTTGCATCAAGCAGCTTTTTATGTTGAAAGGATGGAGAATATAGTACGACAGATTCATTAAAGAGCATAAAAGGATTCCTATGGGGGTTGTTGTTGAAGCACCACTTAAGTCCCTTTAGGTTTTGTTAATGCATCTGTATTATATGACTGTACATACACTTCTCAGGGACGAGGCAATTAGCTGATTAGCAGCACCTTGTTTCTGAGATTTGATCCCAGGGTTTGCACGGTTTGCAATAACATTCTTAATCTCCATTCCATAAGGCACATTATAAGGAGACACATTGCCCGTGCAAGGGTTCTGATACTTGTTTGACATTTCTTGTGCTGTGTGTGCTTGCTTTTCTTATGACTACTTTCCCTCCCCAGGTGATAGAGACAGGAAGCATTGCTTCAGCAACTCCTGCTCCGAAGCACCATTCTAGCTTATTTTATAGAATTGACCGTGTATTTGCTGGAGATCCGTGGTGAGACACCTTGCCAGCCCTTTTGACAACAGGCGTGAAGTTGGCTCCATAACATGATGCCTTTCCAACACCAATCAGAGGTAATTTTCGGTACTGTTCAGCAGCTTCCACAGTGAGGTTAAAGGTCAAAGCCATGTGATCAAGAGTCTTTAAAGTCAGTTGAGGTTCCTGGGTTTTGCATTATAGGCCTGCAGAAAGCTGACTGTATGAAACACATGAGTCTGTATCCATCCTATGTCAGTATTGTGTTAAATGTGCCGTAATAATTTAAATTATTTCAAGGATCATGAAGGTTTGATTTTTTTTCCCCTCTCTTCTAAAAACACATTCACATCATGAGTAAAAAAAGAAGAGCATTTTTCTTACTCTATTCCAAGACCAAACACAGAAAATATCAGACATCTCACAAGAGAGGTGCATTTTATGGTAACTCTGGCATTATTTTTCACCTCCCAGATACTGATATAACTTGGGCTGACTTTAAATAGCTAATGAAGTTTCTGGTTGAATCCAGACAAACTCTTTTAAAAATGTTTAGGTCAGTAATCGTCATGCATAGGGTGAAATAGTTCTGAATGACCTTCCTCTTTTCATTCTGACTTTATTAAGAAGGCATCTCTAAAGGTGGTGGGAAATTTGGGTGTCTCATCCTTTTCTTTGCATTCCTATTCCTCTGATTTCTACTCTGTGCCAAAATACATTCTTCCTAGATTTTACAAAACAACAAGCTGTTAATCCTGTTGTTGCTCTGAGCATAGGATGAACCCAACATTGGAATATTAAAATTGGTGGTAGTTTTGATAGGCTTAGGGGAATGAATATTCCTGAGGAGTGAAAGTAACACAGGATAGCTTTGGGGTTTAACTGTTTGTGTTATGGAACTCATTGGGGAAGTATGATAGTGTCCATTACCCAGAATATTAATGCAGAAACACCAGAACTAGAGATGGGTAACCAGCACAGCAAGATGTAACTGTTTTGGAGGAGTGTGAAATAGTGTAGCTGCCTTGCTTCATGTACCCGAGGAAGCTGACAGAAAGCCTGAATGTCTCTTCATATTGCATTGCCTCGTGATCTGATGACCTTTGGCCTTGCAGAGTGGTTTTTATAAATACTTTGCAGACAAAAATCCAGTTACTTAAAAGTGAAATTTGTTTAGAAGAATCTGAAACTAAAAAGCATCATAATCTAAAGAGAACATTTTTTTTTCACAAACACTTACAACCTTGGGGGAGACATTTGGAAAGCACTATTGATTTGATTTGTGATCAGCAGTATTCCTTCTTTGCCATTCTTCAGATTTGATGAAAACACTGTCCTTTGAATGAGCTCATACTTCAGTAAACCTTTCAATTAAAAAAAATCCTTCTATAAGAAGAAAGATTTAATTTTTTATTTCAGTCTCATCTTTTACTATCTTTTTCACCCTTTCCAATACAAACTTAGTCATCTTTTACATCAGCAAAGCTAATAGATCTTTTTACTGTCACTCAAAATTAATTAGCAACACTCTCTTTATTCAGTACTCTAAAACCACTCCAAAAACACATGCCCATTTGATTACCCTTTGGGTAAAAACTTAGAGGATATGGATATGTTACCAGGTGTGATTTTTAGGGACTCCAGGACACAAGTGTCGCAGAAAGCAGTGGGGGCCAGCACATGCATTTGAAGCCCATTTTTCATATATTTTCAAATTTATTAAAGCTATGGCAAAGAAATATTTATACATTTTTATAACAGTCTTGTAGAATATCTGAAATCCACCAAATTTGCTCTATCACCTGTTTTTCTTTTACAATATCACTTGTGGTTTTTTTCAGCATTACCCTAGACTCTCTTATTTTTCTGTTTTTCCAAACTTTTCCAATGCTTCAAGTCAGAGTAGACGTCTTCCCAAGAAGTCCCAGGATGATGGCTACAGTCTAAGCCATAGAAGCCTCCCCTAATGAGTGAGCTTAAGAAATTTTCCTGTAGTCTCTCCTTTGTCATTCAGACTGGAGAAAGGCTGCCATCTTCCTGCAGAGCTGCTCCTCTCCTTGGGGCTCCTCCTGGGAAAGAGCAGCACATTTCTGCTACTCTGCTTATTTGGGGAAGGAGTACTTGTCCGCTGCACAAAAATCATCTCTTCCCTTAAAGTAAAGCACCTTAAAGTTTCTGTAATGTGTGCAGAATAGACAGGATTCCCCATATTTTTTATAGAAAAAAAGTTTTCTTTGTTTTTTACATGCAGTAAGCTGTGTCCTATGCTTTGTCCATGTTCTTTGGATATCATTTATGATAGCATTTATATTTGAGGTTTCGGGGTAAAGAAATAGTTATTACACTGCCTTCCTTGCATAGATACTTGTAATAGTATAGTAACAGTACCTTTTCAAGAAGCAGGTCAGTGCTAGGAAGATAATAGGTTTGTTAGTATATGTAAAAGCAGTGATAATCAGCAAATAAAAGTTCTTAGTCCTCTCAAGGCAGAATTTGGCTCCAGAGCTTTCAATCTTCATTTATTAAAACTTGCTTTCATCCTAACTCCTGGGGCTGAATTTCCTGGTCTGTTCATTCAGCCTTCCTTGAAGGTGAGCAGGAGAGAAGATGATGAGGAAGTAACAATGGAAAGAGAAATGAAGGCTAAAACAACCCACTGCAGAGCTCTTGAGACTATTCAGCCAGTAGTGAAACATGCAAACAGTATTATAAATGACCCTTGCAGTCATTAATTTTATTACTATTGGACAAAGTTCTACATATATAGCTAATTTTCCTGCTGCTTCCAGATGGGGTCATAGCTGGGTCACTCAAAGGCATATGCCTTCTTTCTTTTTTCCCTCTCCCTTCAGAAAGAGCTAATTGTTTCTTCCCAGCTGTTTGGATTCTCCAGTTAACTCTCTCAGTGCAGTTTTCCACCATAGTGTGGTGATACTGCTGCCCAGCTCCTGCTAGATTCCACTTTTTTTCCCCCCCAATATGCTACATGCATTTTGCAGTGTCTAAAATAGGAGTGATTACCAAGCACAAAGCTACATTTACTGGATTTGTTCAGTGATTTGGTATGATTGTGCTACTACAGATACATTATGGGTGTTCTACTGCAAGTAGAGCTGCGCAGCAAAATTAAAAGCATTCATATCATGCTGTTCCATGAGTTATATTCATAGCCTGCTGTGCTCTCTATTAGAAAGCGAACAGTTACTGTGAGGAGGTGTACTGAAGAATTGCCTCCCTGCTAGCTGTCTGTCTCCTCCTATCAGTCCAGTGAGCCAGGGCTGTTCAATAAAAGTGACATTGTGAAGTGTCTTCTGTCAGGAGAGCAATTACGCCACACCTAGCAGAATGTTTTACTCTCCACACTATCTAGAATTAAGCTTCTCTCTACTTTGGTAGCTGCAGATTTTGCTACCATCTCTCTGCCTTGTCATCCACTAGAGAAATAATGCCTTCCTGATTAGAATTGTCCCTTTCTCCTCCTTGTATACACTACATACTTAATATCTCTTCCCTTTTAGCATTGCCATCCTGGAATTATAATGTTATAATTGCTTGTTTCTCTTCTAGTTGGTCCCACTTTGGATATTTCCTGAATAGCAGCACATAATCATCTCTGGTAGTGTGCATACAGTGCAACCCGGATGGATTCATTCTCATTTCTCTGCCATCTTGTTTATTGCCAGCCTCGCTGAAGTGCTGGCACTATTTTCCTTTCCCACTGGCAACCTATTTATCAGCTTCTGAAACTCTTGGGAAAAGATGCCCACCATGACTGTACCTCACCCAGTGGATACTTTTACCTCCATTTGTCTCTTACCAATTCTGTAGTTGTCCGAAAACCTTCAGCTCGTTACAGTCTCCATTTATTGTCTATGTTTACAGCACAGAAGCAGAAACCTGAAGTTAGGGAGCTCTGGGTGCTGCTTAACACTGGCCCATCTGCTCGGGGAGGTGCTGCCTCATGGAGGGACAGGCTGGTGCTACGAGTGAAAATAGCCCGTTGGATTCAAAAGGAGCATCTGCACAGCATGGTTCTGTTTCGCTGGACTTAGAGCAGGTACAGTCTAGCCCATAATGAGCATGTAAGTTAAATCATATTTTTAGGTTTAATGGAGTTACTCCTGATTTACATTGCTCTAATTGTTCAAATCAGTAAGCACCCTTTTCCTGCAGCGCAGTAATACAGCTGCAGCGGAAATGGATTAAGAATAAGAGTATCCGCCTTTTACTATAAGGCTCCATTGATTTAATTCATCTGAGGCAAATAACTAGATGAAATAATTAGCTGCAGTTTAACCTTTTTGTATCAAAAAGTGATGTCTTAGACCAATAGACCAAAAATCATCACTTAGTTTGACATATTTTTAAGTCTGTTAAAAAATATAGAAAAAACCAGCATGTTTTTCACTTACTATTGAGGAATAAATTACAAAGACATTTACGTAATTTTATATATATACATTTATGCCTGGCACAGAGCTTATTTCACCTTCTGAAATGAAATATTTGTACAACTGCTGTTGTTATCTCTCTTGAGTGACAAAAGGAAGCAAAACCATATGTCAAAGCTTAGCTTAGTGCATGGTATGAAAATAAAATGTGCCTCATACACTAAATATGATAAATTTTTAATACCCTATTTGTTGGTTGTGTTTTATGAATGGTGAATATTTGATTCTCTTTACAAGCATTCCTGAATTGTTACGTGCAGTCTCTTAGAAATCCTTTCATAGATTGTTGAGTAGTGCTGACTCTTCCTTTAAAGAGGCATCGTTGTGCAGTGCTGTTTGAAATGAGGCCAGAGAGGAGATTTCCATGCCTAATGTATTTTCTCTTTCTGATTATTTGTTAGCAAAGAGAATTCACACTAGGATAAAGAATATATACCTATATTGCAAAGGACAGTATTTGTATTTGAAACATCCCATAATTCGAGAGCCTAAATGCAGAGAAGAAAGGGAATAATCTACAAATGCAACCCTGCCTTGACACAGTCCAAACCAAGGATACAGCAGCAGATAAAGGTGTCTTTTCTTTTGGTTTCTGGAAGATTGTTACTTGTGGCCTTTTGGCAGTGCTGTATTATTCCATTCTAGCACTGTTTCTTTAGAAAATTTGGAAGAAGGGTGGCTGTGATGACACTGTCTGCCTCTCTGCTCACTTACCTGGCCTTGCCAACCCCACACCTAGTTGAGTCTGTTCACAAATTTCAGGGAAATTTGGGAGCAAAATTACAATTGTAAACATAGTGTTCCTGTAAATTTTGAAAAATTGCAATATAAACTCATCCTTTGGAAAAGACCACGGAGTCTTAATTCAGATTCATTTGCCCCAGTCAGAAGAGACATTTCAGAGCTTAGACCTTAACTGGGCATCCAAGTCAAGTGCCTGGAAGCACAGCTGTATGGAAAATCATGCTTCTCGTTGCAGAGTTGCTTGTTTCTTACTGCAACCAAATTCTCGCTTTAGTTTCAAGATGAAGCTGATCTTTCTGTACATGTTTTATCAAAATTTATCAGTCATGTTAAAGGAAGAGAAATAAGAAGGGAAGCTGTTTAAATTTGCTGAATCACTTCTGAATCACTCCTAAGACCTTTGGTTTATAACTATGAAATGACCAGAGGAAGGAACATTTCATCATATTGTAAGTTATGGTAAAAGCTGCCACAGAGAATGGCAGGGTGCAGTTCATAGAATAAAATACATTCTGTGGGAAGAAAAACTGAAGTGAGTAATATGTCATCTGCCTTGAATGGGTACAGCCATAAATAAAAGTGACTGTCTTTTTAAAAACACTGATGAGCATTTCATTCCAAATGCAAGCAGAAGACACAGAATGGACTGCTCTTACCAAAGTGTCCAAAAAGGTACAGAGAGGCACAGGGACTGTATATGAACAGCCAATAAAGCAAGGTCAAAAAAGTATATGAAGAGGATTGTACTGAGGGAACTTTCAGACAAATTGTGGTTGATATCTGCTGCCAGCTCTATTGCATATCCAATGTATTTATAATGACTCAGGATACAGAAGAAAACTTTTCCAAAGTAGGGAAAATTTCAAAGCATCATTAAAATTGTCTCTAAACACCTGGCAGTAATGTGGCGAGAGCAGATGAGAATGACACAGGCAATGGAAATAGGGAGTTTAAGAATGAGTGTAACTGATCACAGATCAGGAAGCACTATGTTGTGCCAGAGTGAATGAAATTGTTTTCCTGCAGTTTAGCATCCAGGTTAATCGAAATTTCATATGAAGGTTTCTTTATGGTTGGCGTATTTATAAAGCCTCTGCTTTGTCTTTGCTAGTTTCCAGTGAAGAAGGAACTCTGCTGCAGGCTGCAGCAGACCATCTGCTCATTCTCATAAAAGTTGTGGGAACTTAATAGCTTTGACACTGTCGGATTGAAATGAAAATGATCATTTTGTCAAATGGAGTTTGAGGGATGGGGAGTGAAAAAGAGAGACACGCACAAACCTATACCCACACTCAGGCGTGGTCGCATGTTTCCCGAGGAAGCCAAGCTAAAAAATAAAGGTCCAAACAAGGGTGAATGATGCTTCTTTCTCTTCTTATCTCTTGACTGTACTTCTGACCACACTTACACTGTTAATCTTAAGATTTAGAACACTGTCCTTAATTTAAAGTTGACTTGCAGGGGCAGAGGTGACTGTGATTTGTAAATAGAAGGAAATGAGCCCTGACCTTTAGCTGGCACAGCACAGATTAACAATCAATAGCCCAGCAGGACAGATAAATCGCAAAAGCCAAGTCAAATCCTCTACAGTTAAAGGCCAGATGGATAGTCCGGATCCAGAACTGTGCCTTGTGTGGAAGGCAGGATGGATGCTCCTCTCTTCAGCAAATTTCTTACATGAGGGTTGACAGTTGGTCCTGATAAATAATGCAGAATCCTCCAGAGTCAGCTGTGATGTGAAAAGGATAATGGGGAGGAAAAGGCTCCTGGTCACGCTGCATAGGAAGAACATGGCTTTACAACAGGTCCTGCACTGAGGACAGTGCTATGGCTGTATGGAGCACATGGGTAGACTGGAATTCTTCCCCTGGTTTGGGGAATAAGCCTTCCAAGTGTCGTGGCAGGGCAGCTTGGGAATTGGAAATGAGAGAAAGGTCATTCAGAGAAATTGTCATTGCCCTTAGTACTGATTCTTGCATTGTGGGTGCTTGTCACACGATACAGCTGCAGCCGTGCGTTCTCCTCCACTGCCTGTCCTGTCTGGGGCTCCAGCACCTCTGAGAATTGCTGCCTCCAACCCTGCCCTGCCCTGGCAGGAGGGAAAACACGTGAGCTTGACACAGCTAATGCATTTCAAAGTGGGTAGAATTGAGCAGGGATGGGGTTGTTAATCACACAGATTTCTAAGTGGATTATTTATTTATTTATTGCAAATAAATGTTAGCAGTGTAATGACTAGCAAATTGCAGCAGCCTTACAATATTACTTAGAATCAGAAAATATTTGTCCTGCATCCCCATTGCACCACGCAAAAGTGGTGCCACAAAGAGGCAGAGTCCTCCAAGAAGACAGCATTGAACCTATCTGTCCACTTAACATCTGAGTGTTGGAAATTTTGTCAGCTTGTAAGTTTCACCAGTGTTGCAGTTTCTCAAGAGAAAACATTCATAATGTGCCAGAATGCGCTTGGCTGTGATTCTCTCCATGTACTCAGCTGGAGCAGACACTCAGCGTTTGATGCGGCTCCGATTTGAATCATGTGGGGAATGAAAGTTTTATAAAGCCCAGCCTGAGTTGAGATACCACATTGGCAGCACCTGCCTGACATGCGGGGCAGTTACTGGTCATTAATGAGTATACGGTTACCATCCATATGCAGTGTATGCACACACACACACGTGCACTTGCCGTGGGAGTAGGAATACAAAAAGGGAGAGCAGACACACCCCTTCTCTTTCATCTTCATAAAAAATGCAGCTTTTCCCCTCACTAAGCTTGGAGTACAGAAGTGTGAAAGAATAAAAGCGGCACTCGAGCTCGTGATGCACAGCCCCAGAGCAGCCATGGGCTTTACGGGAATGACATTTATGGCTGACATCAGATCTGAGTATTTGCATTGGATTTCAGTGTCAGCATCAGAGGTGTGGCTTAGCAGGGACACTGTTTCAGTCTTCTGATCCAGCTAAGAGGCAGCTCCGTCTGAGAAGATACTCACTCCCCTCGTCTCCGCTATCCTGCTTGCATCTGACTCCTCCCTCCTGCAGCTCAGAACAGCGCAGGGTGAATCCAACAGCCTCTCCTTTCTACTATATTTCTCCCTGAGCTACTAGAGCTTGAACATACCTGATATTCTGCCTTCGTTTCAGCTGAACTCGTGAGTAAGGCACATTGCCTGATATCTGTCAAGAGTGAATGGCATGCTATTACCTGAAGAGCCTAAATTAACCATCTTCCAGTACTGAAAGGATTATGAAGAATTGCATTTTTTTCAGCACCTTTGATGCTTCATTGTTGTCTGATTTTTTGAGAGCACGAGTTGTTCTGGTTATCAAGGGTGCTTTCACCTGAATATTTCTTCATCTGATGCCACCAAAGTCTAGGAAAACAAAGAAACTTGTGATGTGGCACTAATAGTTCTGGTTTCAGCTAGTGAAAACTTGCAGAGTCAGTGAAAAGGAAAAGAAAAAAATTTGCCAAGGACAATGTCGGTAACGCCTAGTAATTTGTCACTCAATGGGACGAGCTTCTTTGCTGAAAATCATAGCGTTATAGATAAGCCTAGTGAGCAGAGAACTTTGAATGTCTTTCTTTTCTGCTTGACTTTTATCATTGCATTCACAGCACTTCTGGGCAGCATTTATTCACTAGTTTCCCTGCTGAAAATGCAAAACAAAACCACGGTTTCAATGATTGTGACTTCTTTGTCGATAGATGATTTGATCAGCATTGTGCCAGTGATTATTTTCATGCTCACCCAGTGGTCTAGTAATGCCCTCCCACAGCCTCTGTGCACCACCTCAGCGCTTATCTATTTATTCCAGGGCATTTCTAGCAACCTGAAAGGATCTCTTATAGTTTCTTACAACTTCTACACTATCAACAGAAGTGTGACAATGAGCTGCAGCACTTCCAAGCGACGAGTGAGCATGGTACGGGCCATTTTTACTATTTGGATTTTCAGTTTGCTGATCTGCATTTTGCCTCTCTGTGGTTGGGGCAAGTACATCCCTACCTCCTGGGGCTGCTTCACAGACTGTACCAGTTCCTACATCTTGTTTTTATTTATTGTCTACTCGCTGTGCTTCTGCCTCCTCACAGTGCTCTCTGTTCCTCTAACTTACCAGCTGTTGTGCTCAGATGATCAACAGCTATTACACATTGATTACCAGGAAATCTCTGGAGGCTACATCACTCCTGGGACACCTGCAGGCTGCAGTACTGCTACCCCATCTTTGTCACCAGTGGACCCTGTGGATAAAATCCTGAAGCACTTCCAAAATGCATGTCCGAGTTCAGAGGCGGTTCTTAGGAAAGGTGTGGCTGAGAGTGGGGCACTCGAGCCCCGTTGCATGAACAACGTACAGAGCAGGAGCTTCATGGTGGGCTTTGCCCAGAAACGATTCTCACTGATTCTTGCATTGACAAAAGTCATTCTCTGGCTTCCAATGATGGTAAATCATCAGATTGCTTTACTTTCTAATGTTTATTTACCTTGAAGTGGGATGGGAGTTGGTTTGCCATGTATTGAAACAGATGAACAGTAGCCATTGCAGTTGTTCCTTATTGTATAGTTTGTGCTGGCAAAAGTCCTTTTAAGCAGGTCACTACATTAATTTAACTGGATTTCAGCAGGTTTGGGAGAGACTGATTCATCAGCATGTTACTCTATCATCACATCATTTGTATATCCTGAATACAGGGGTGAATAAGGTCCACCCTTTTGTATTGCCAATTCTCTGACAAGCATTGGTTCAGAATTATGGGGTCTGTGAATTGTACTAAGTTCACTCTTCTGCTCCTCCTCACAGCTGTGAGTCACGTCCTTTGCCAGACTGGTTAAAAAATAGGAGTTGGTTAGCTAAAATGAGGCTTACTTGCATCTTTGTAGTCTCTGTAGCATTGGTGGGATGGT
>JAOXNG010000042.1:9719232-9729566 GCA_028566535.1 Scolopax minor
ACTAGTTCTTGCTAACCCCTTGTGTGCCATGTATAGTTTAGTTAATAAAGTCAGCATATTACTAGATTCATCATTGGTTGTGACTCTCCTTGCAGTAGTTTCCAGCTGGTGTTTAAAAAAATAATTTTAAAAAATTCCTTTTCCTATCTCCTGTGACTGCCATTTCGAATTGCTAGACCTATGACTTCCATTACAGCAGGTACAAGCATCTCTTGTGAAGCAGCTGGCAATGACTTCATGTGGATGACTTTATTTGCTCTGGGGCTTTATATGTCACATTTGGACATACTTTTTCACTACTTGCATTACAAGGAATCCCAATTCATTCTTTTCTGACATTTTCCAAGTTATAACCCACTGTGCAGTTGCCAGGCATTAAGGCTCTTGTGGTCTAAAAGTTCAAGGCTTCTAAGTTACAGATCTCAGTGTTTCTGACATTCAGTGTGAGCTTCCAGAGCTTCACATCACTGACATTTGCTTTGCTGCTGAAAAAGGGCAGAATATAGAACTCCAGCAAGCATTGTAAAAATAGCTTTAATGCATTTCTCAGAGGTATGTTGGATGAAAGATCAATTTGGGCCAAAGTTGAAAGCCACCCCTTTTATTTATCCTGTCTGGAAGTCCCTAAGTACCTAAGAAAAGTCACTTTTTTCTCATCATTCTCCATTTCTTATGTTTGTTCAAAAGGGAGTCTTTCACCAGCATTTATTTGCCATATACCTCTGCTTAATTTGTCAATTAAGCTAGCCAACTGGGAAAAAGGTACCAAACCTTACAAAGAAGTGCATGATTATCCTCCTAGGGTAAAAGTTCCTCATCTTCAGTACTTTCAGACTGTAAGTGCTTGATCACAGAAATAGAGATGTCCATATTAGAATATTTCCAGCTTTCTTTTCAACAAGCAGAACTTCTAATAACTTATAGTAGGAGGAGGAATAGCAATTACACATGGATTTTCAGTTTAGCTGTTAAGTGATATGGTAAATGTATCCTTACATGCTGAATTTTCACATAGTGAAGGGCGTAGATGCTAGGCTTGAGACGACCATAACCTCAGTTCTTCTGCACATTCTTGTTGAAAAATGGACAGTGAGTTGTCTTACAGAAAATTAGAATGCACTTTTCTCACATTAAAATTCTTTTATCATTTCTGTTGTATTACCTGCTTTGAAAGCTTTTGAAGTTAAGAGCTCCCATGATAGCCCTAAGAGCAGCCAGGTCGGGGTGCTCCATTTCTCTGATGCTGTTATTGGCATTGCCCCTCTAGCTGTTATGCCTCTGGGCTCCTTTCTGTTCACAGGGAGGATCTTTTACTCACACAACCAAGTGACTTGCAGTTCTGCAGCAAAATGGAGAGCATTGCAGTAACCAAGTCTAGAAAATGCCATGCTGATTGAAGTTACAGTTGGAAGAACTACAGTCAACTTCAGCCAGATATTTGAGAAATCCTTGTGAGAGTTGCTGCTGCTGAACGAGTAATACAATGTGCGTTGCTACACCTGGCGGGTGTCCCATTTGGAATAAAACCTGCTTTACCAAGTGCAATAAACCAGAACATTTTGGTCAAGGCCAGAATGATACAAGGTCACCACCTTCCTAAGGGCCTGTTGTCGTGCCTTTTATTAATCCTTCTCATAGCCACTTTGCAGATTGAACAGGAGAGGAGAGAGAGAAGGGAGGTGACTTGTAGCTTGGAAATAAAAGCAGACTTGAGCAAGCATTATTCCATGAGAGAATAATTGCCCAAAGTTTCTCTGGAAAGCTTGGGAGGAAAAGAAGTGACATACTGGAGAACGGTCTGGTCTGAGCATGCTGCAGTCCAGAAACAAACCCAGAGCACATCCTGCTCGGGGTACCTCTGGCAGCAGTTTTATCCTTTACAAGGTGACCTACTACTTCAGCCCTTCAAATAGCACAAGTTCCCTGGGACACAACCTGGCTCAAGGAAGCTTTTGGCACAAGTAGCAGTGACAAGAATCAGAGTGGGCTGTGCATAATGGTCTGATCACCCTTTTAGTAGAGGGATGGGTGTGAAGGGAAAGGAAAGGTGAGGAGGGCTTCTCCCACAAAAGAGAGCACACTCCTGCTTGTGTTTTGTTTGAGGGATCTGTCTGAAATACATAGACATGTAGCTCTGTGTTATTTAAAAAGCCATGAAATCATTAAAAAGTAAACTGTTAACTTGAAATAAATCATGTTTTCTCTGTAGACCATTCTTAGTGTTGCTTATGTAAGGAAATGTAATTAGGATCTATATTTCTGCTGCAGATCACCTTACTGGCACTGATAAAATTGACATTGTTTAAAAAAATTTTTATGTGTGTGCATGCATGTTGATTTCTATTAAGCTGGTTCATTAGTTATCCTATTTTTGTAAATATCTGTAATGATCTGGAGGTAGAAATATATTAACCTGATGACATTAAAATGATGATGCTCCTCAGGAGATGCAGTGCAGCTGTGTTCCATGGAAATGTGCTTGGTGGACATGTTGTTTCTGAGAGGGCAGCAGGGATTGCAGCAGCTCTCTGTTGTCTTGCAAGTTGTATTACTAGAGAACTGGTGGTGAGATCTTGCAGCTTTTAGTTTTGTGCTTCTGTTTACTCAGAACTGGAGTCAAACCAGAGAAAAGTAGGATGGGAAAAAGAAAGTTTAGTCACATGCATGAATGTAGTTTAGAGTGAAAGGGCTTTATCTCTGCTCGAACAAAAACCACTCTCCAAGTGTAATAGTGCTGCTCAAATGCAATACAATTCAGGAAGGATCCATCTTCTTTTTCCATCCTTCTTTTTTGTGGAGTATCTAATTTACTCCATACCATTATTTATTTTTTTACTTATTAGTGTTCACTAATTTCCTCATCCAGTCTTGTGCTATTAGCCAGTTTTAGTGTCTGTACAGTGGCTGCTCTTTAAGCTTTCAACAGACCACGCAAAAAAAGTTACTGCAAGGGCAGGGTTTGAAGCATTCTGTTTTTCCAGAATTTCCAAAAACATCCATATGTGCAGACTTTATTTTCCCTTCTGCTTACCAACAAAACCTCTGATTATTTTGCAGTACATCTGTTATAAGCTCTGCCTCTATTGGCAGTACTTTAAAGTTCTCTGCAGTTTTTTACAGCTAATCTCATGGAAATTAGTTGGTCCCTTGACTGATCAGAGATACTGCTGCACTCACTGAGAGTTGATCCTAATTCTGGTCTTAAAAAAGACCTTAGGACTTGAGTACAGGCAGCTCCTGTACCCTTCCTTGCAGCTTTATGCTGCTGACAACCTACTGGTTTCTTCTGGAACCCAAATACATGTAATACAAACACTATGAGGGACAACTGATCTAGGCTTGTGGAAGTGCAGTGTCTCTAATATGTTCTGTCTGCCAGGGAGGAAAATGGTGTGGGAAGTAACAGACACTCTGCAGTGCCCAGTTCTCTTCTCTGCTCATTATCTGCTGGATCATGTGCTGGGAGGACCCAGAGGGAGGAACCCCAGGTTGAACTGGAGATGGGAGTCTGCTTGCTCGGACAGTACCAAATCATCTTGAGAATATGGACGGAAAGTGGAATTTAGCTCTGTCCTGCACATCATCTGGATAAACTCTATGGAGCTTCCCACAAGTCAAGTTGGGGCAAAATGCACATATAGCCCAGCGAGCTGCTGCTGTCTGTGATCTCTGGTCATATATATACAAATATATATATATATATATATATATATATATATTTAGAGAGAGAGAGAGAGAGAGAGACTTATACCGGCAAACAAAACTAAAGTTTAATATGGCTCTTAATGACAGCAGATCCTTTGCCTGCCAATTGCCTGGTTAAGAGACAGTTTTGTTTCTGCTGCACTAGAACCCATTGCCAGTGCCACAAAAAAAAACAGTAGAGAAGCAATGTGTGGATGTTACTTTTTTTGTTGTATGGGCTGGGAGTCCATTGGGTGGAGTAGGAAGAATTGTCTGATCGGATGAGGCTGAGCCTGAGGCAGACTTTGGGAGTTTCTCTGCCAGGACTTCAGTTTGGCAGCTGAAGGGCTGCCGGAGCTGGGATGGGGTCAGGGGCAGAGGGGTTGGTAGAGCCTTTTTGTGCAATAAGAGAGGACACGTAGAAGAGGAGCTGATAGAAAGGGAAGGGAAGATGCAGCTGCTCTCCTGGCTACTGCAGTAAATCCATCCTTGAAAATGTTTTATAAAGCTTTTATCTGTACTGTATCACAGTTCTAAGTGCAACAATTAACTTGGCTCGCATTTGGCCTTTCTTCTAGTTTTCTTTTATTTTCACAGCCAGAGCCTAATAAGTTGCTCCACTGTAAGTGGCAGTACATTTGTTTCAGCAGAACAAAACCTGATGGCAGCTGAAGGGAGACATCATAACGTGGCTCCCTGTGACTGGGAAGCAAGTGGAAGGAGCAACATGGCTTAAGAAATGTAAAGCACATTAATGAGGACAAATATTTCTTTAATACTGGTTTAATACTTTGAGTTGATGTACCTTCCTGCATGACAGTGTATGAAGAGGTGAAAAATCTCCCCTGTTCCACCCCTCCCCCCAAGCTCCTTCCTATCATGTCATGTCCACTTCTTTCTTTCTTTCTTTAGCACTTTCCAGTAAATTTACTCAGCCCTTTCGCCTAAAAGCTGTGGTTTTGTCTCTGTTTCAACCCAGGGAAAATGAGAGCAAAAATAAAGGTTCCATAAATCTTGTTGTGCTGCAAAGCTAGCACATGGCAATGGCTGTGCTGATGAAGTGGAGGCAGAGGTGGGAATACTTCGTGCAGTGCTGTGTACTAAATTGCAGTGTTTACAGGTAAAAATATCCTCTTGGGCTGCATCCTGAGGGTAGGGACATAGCTGTGTTTTTCCCATTAACACTAATGGAAGTCAAAAGGCTGAACCACACACTGTGCCCTGGAAATATGCCCCCTTACATTTATGTCCTACAAAGCCATCTTGTACATTTCCTCCCAGTTCTGCTTCTATAGCAGGAGGTGTTCAGAGGTGTTAAATGGTTATAGTCATCGTGCTGGTGATCATATGTGCTATTCTCTCAGTTACAAAGAAACGTTAAATTTCCTATTTTGCTACCCCAAAACTTGGGGCGTATATTGGGCAGATTGGCCCAGTGTGCATACCACTTCTTAATAGTGAAAAAATTATCTGAGGCAAAGGACTTGCTGAAATCCTACTGAATTTTGTGCAATAATTTCCACTTCACTTGAAATTGGTTTGCATTGCTCAGTAAAGGTAAGGATCCAGTGAAAGGTTTTGCATCGCTGATACAAAATTAACAGAGTAAGGAACAAGGATTGCTACTCTCCTCTCAGTGTTAGGTCAGGTGGAGTTGGAAATAGTGTCTTGTGTTGATATAAGCAAACGACTCATCTGCACTGTGATTAAGAATTAAATGTTAAAGCCTGTGTGCTTGGCTAAAACCTGGTCAGCCAGGTGAAAGTTAATGAGTTTCAGCTGAATGGAAATTGGGCAGCATTGAGGACTCTGCAGTTCAAAATTTAAACCCTGCCATAACATGCAACTGGATCCTTGTGAATATGACTTTGTCTTTGATGATTTTAAAGTTATCTGTTTTGCATAGTGAGATAAAGGCATTAGTATTTCATAGTTAAACACAGTCCTGGAGTTACTGTAGAGGTGGTCTTCACTGACAGCCTTTTCACACACTGCACAAGGGGTGAGAGCTTCAGACTGACCTGCTAACTGCGTGTCAGCAAGCAGAGGGGGGGGATATTGGAATAATGTTTAAAAGTACAGCTCTCCCCAATAAACTAACCTCTTACTTCAGGCAATAAACGGGGGTTGGCTTTGGAAGTTGGAAGGTCAGAAGCAGATGTGGGTAAGTTACCTTTAGCAATTCAAACTTTATCCAAAAGGGGAAAAAAATCCAACTGCGTTTTACTAACGTTTTTTAATAGCAAGATTAGTCAACAATAGGTCTGATCCAAAGCACCCCAACTCCAAACACCCCAGCTACTAGTCAGATAAATATTCCATTATATTTAGTAGGCCTTTGTTATAGTCTGCATAAAGCTTTCATTTAAAAAACTGCTGGTATTTCCTATGTCCAGTGCCTGCGGCCATTCCAATACTTCAAGGGAAGGTAACTCTTAGCAGTAGTGCATATTTTGCAGTACTATCTGCTGAGAGGAGGGGTAGTGCATTCCAGCTGGCCTGCACTGCTCACTTGCTTGGAGTGATTCAGGGAAACAAGGGATAAGAAGTCTCTCCCTGTATTACTTTTTTTTAACCCTCTGAGCAACAAATGATACTTGCAGAAAGCTGTCCATTTTGATTTGTATTGGGATATCTTCTGCTCTTTAGCCAGATCCATTTGCTGGGTCTATCAGGTCTACCTCCTCCCGCTGTCAGTGACGTCAGCCAGGGAACTGTGTGTTGTCACTCGCTAAGGTGTGACAGGGTGAGCAGAGCCACAAGTTCTCGCTTCTGCCATGGGAGGGATGGAAGGATGGGCTCTGAGACATGAACCCCAGAGCCTTTGGCTCCATCAGTCTCTGTTCCAAGCAATTTTCTGAACCTGCAAAGGAACACATCCCCCATTAAAAACACAACAAACCAGCACTTTGATTAATCTTAAGGTGATTGCCTCTTAAGAGACTCTAAAAATTGGTTTTCAATTAACAATCTAGTTTACATAAAAGGCACATATTGATGAACATAGCCTGTGATTTTTTGCTCCGTTCCATTATTCTTCTCTAATTCGCCTACGGAAGCTAAGATTTCCAGTGATCTCACTGTTTACCAAAATCCACAGTACTTAGAGGTTAATGGTGGTGTTACTTTCTGGTGAGTGTTTCATCTCCTGTTTTCTTCACAAAGGACAATAAAGGAATAAGAGGGACTTGCTTCCAGAAAGCATTCAAAGGTACAGATGATCCATCAAGAGTTAGCTGAGTGCTCTTGGGAGAGCTGGAAATTTCCCTAATTTTGGCATATAACACTTCTGGATATCTGACAGCCAGATATTTTCCTATTCATAATCAGAATTATTTTCACTGCTAAATATTGCTGATTGAAAAATTTGATATTTGAGTTGCCCATCATGCTATGAGCCCTTCTCCTGCATCATGCCTGCTCAAAGCCCTTTTTAGCCAGTGTGATAAGAAAATGCTCAGCGTTTCACATGACCAATTCCCAGGAAGAGCACAGTAAAATATGAGTGTGGACTATAACTAGGATGCCTTCCTGAACTAAAGAAACATTTGATTTGAAGAGGAAGGGGGAAAAAAAGGTCTGGGTAATAACTACAATAGGAAAAGATATGCAAAATGAAATACAGATGTTAGTACAAAACAGTTTCTCAGAAAAGGTGATGCAGCAGCATAAAGAAATTAAAACAACGTTGAGGTGTTTATGCTTATTCAAGTGAGTTTGTGAAACACCTCTTGAATTAATCACACAGCCCTCTTTATATATATGATCATGTACCTTCCCTCCAAATCAGAGCCAGTTATATTAGAATAGCTGATTACTCTCATTGTAGAGGGAATTTTTTTTTCCCAGAAATTGATTCTATAAAAAACTGGCTTATTTTAAGAATTCTGACTTCAAACAAATAATCTAAAATTGATGCTTGATTGAAGCTAGAGAATCAAACACAATTTATTGCTTGTTCAGAATTGTAGTGAGAATACTACCCTTCAGTTTGAAGGACCTTCTAAAAATATTGTAGTAGTTACTAATGGTAACTTGAGTGAATTGGAGGTAATATTTGGTATCAGATATATTTAAAAAAAGAAACTCTCATATTTTTTTTTGTACCTGTGGGACTTATAGATCATCTGATTGTGACATGTTTGATGGGGAACAACAAATTGTCTATCCAATTTCTTCTAAAAGTTATAGCTATATCTTTCCTGTCTGTAAGCATGTTCTATTTTGAATATATGTAAAATATTTTTATTCATATATTCAGCAGTATAATTTTAAGCATTCTTTTTTTGGTGAAACCTTGTTTTCCTTAATATATTAGCATCAGAAATTAGCCCACAAAAAAGCTGAAGTTAAACTCTATGTTTTGAGTCTACTTTGGCTTAAGTGTCCCAATGGGTTTGATTTCTGGTAGTGAAGGACTGCAGAACATGAAAGTCCAGCTCCATGCTGGGGCTGAGATTAGATCTGAATGCAAGGAAAAAGCAACAAAGGTCCACAAAATATCTGAAATCTGCAAATACTTCCTGTATTTAACCTACACTTTTGTTGCGTGACTGTAAAGAACAGCAAATCTTTGTTCTTTCACTCTCGGTTCCCATTCAGTCAGTTCAGAGATATAGGAGAAAGGTTTTGGGGAGCAAACTCGTTATCAGTCTTCCTACAGTTTCCATCTCATTCTGTCAACAGCAAGTACATCAAAACCATGAGTTTACAACCACTTTTAAACACCAAAGAAATTATTATTTCTTTTGCCAAGACAGATTGGACCAGGTGACCCCTGAGGTCCCTTCCAACCCGATATTCTATGTTTCTGTGATGATATGGACATATATATAATATATAAATGAATCTAAACATAGGTCACGCATGTGAAGTTCCTTTATAACTTTAGAGTTTAGCTGATGTTGGGGTTGGTTCCATTTATGAAAACCTCGTAGGACATTTCTTGTGTCTATATTCCAAAAGGTCTATATTTTGGGTCTATATTCCATATCTATGGGTCTGTATCTTGCATCTATATTCCAAAAGGTTCTGCTAGTTCTCATACTTTTTTAATAAAAAGAGAGAAAGTCTCAGAAATGCCTCTTTCATCCTTTGTGCCTTGCCAGGAAGGTGTTGGTTTAGCAGCCTCAAGGTGGTCTGGTGGCTTTGTCCATGGATAGGGTCATTGGCCAGGGGTTTGGTGATCCATAGAGAGAGAGTAGAGAAGGCTATAGCATATGTTAGTTACAGTTCAAAATATGGTTCATGACTTCTCATAGCTCAGCTCATGGTAATTTGAATCAGAAATTAATTAGGAGAGTACTCCTGTTAGTGGATCATCAGCTGCAAAGGTATCATTAAAGAACTTGTGTTCCTGTTCACTGGGAACACCTATATGTCAAGTCTTGTTATAATTGTTCAGACATTCTGAGTCAGACTTCTCTGTCTCAAAACAAAAAATATAAATATATGGAATGTATACTTTTTTTTTTTTTTTCATCTCAACAAGGTTACTCTTTTGGAAAAACCCTCCTAAAAGCAATCCACTCTTTTCAGTTAAAAGCCATTCATATGGCGACAAACCACTGTTCTTCCATTTAGATCTGTATCCATCCATTTAAACGCTAAAGCTTTCCAGCTTACTTCTTGGCTTTGTAGCCAGCTGGCTGCTGTGTGTAATAGGAACGTATTCTGACTGTGCTGAGATGTTTTGTCTTGTTTAACCTGTAATTGTAATGTACATTCTAGGTCACAGCTCACCTACGTGTATTTAGCATTGACTGTTCAAGTTCCCAGAGTCATGAATTCCCATCTCCTCAACAATGTACAATCTACTGGTATTAGAGAAAAGTCAAAAAAACCCCAACAACCTCAACCCCAAAAGAAAACCCCTCTTGGAACGGGGTTGGATAAAATGAATGTGTTCAAGATGGTGGGCCATGGCAGAGCCAGCTCATGTGGGATCGGTGCCCACTTTTTGGCATTTACAATAAACTTTGGAACAACTTCGTAACACGAATGCTGTAATAGCAAGTGGGGAGGAGGAGGCAAGGTAGGAAAGAAGGATGTATGCATTCTTGTTTTCTTTTCTTTTTTTTTTTAATGAATGTTAGCTTTCTTTTTTTCCCAAAGGTAATCTGATAATCCGTACCTGTTTATTAGCAGAGTTCTGCAGAGTATGTCAAAGAAATCCTCAGGAAGTGAAGTTCTGAAATGACTGCCCCAAATTGCTGGATTGTCAATGAGACGCTTACATTTAAAGAAAGCATCAGGATTATAATTTATTAGCATATTTTGGCTTTGTAAGAAATACAATATACTCTTATTTTTCCTTTATGCAACATTGCTGGGTTCTAAGAGAGGCAATAGAACCATTAATTAATAGTAGTAGTCCTGGATAATGTCATAATAAGCAATACACCATATTAAAGCGTGTTTATTCTTGCCAGCTACCAGGAGGAACCTTCCCGTATTTTAAAGGCCCATTAGGTTTGTTTACATACTGGGTTGAAGCTGGTATGTTTTACTTCCAGTGGAACTGCCATTGGCAGGGGCTGAACCAGATTTCAGTGCTTGACTCCGACGGTATTGAATTTCCCGACAGTTGGATGCAGTCAGTAATATATTGTCGCTATTTCAGGGCAGGCTGTCTCTCTGGGACAGCGGGT